>JAJJWW010019441.1:0-247003 GCA_023531295.1 Papaver armeniacum
GGGAGTCTTTAAACAAAGAAGGCCGTAGAATCCCGTTGATGGGTGAAAACTACTCCTGCTGAATTTGGTAATTTAGGGTGTGATGAGGAATGAATTTAAACCTACAACAAATGCACTGCGCGGTGAGTGCTTGTAGATTCGAGAGATCAATCTGTGCAAGTCCGGCCTAAACCAAGAAATGGCCGTTCCAGACTTGTTTCGGTCACAAAGTGAAGGAGATGGGGTTGATCTTAGGGAGGGAAGCGAAGAAGGTGTTGAGATTGTGAAGATGTTGGCTTGCTTATGACTTGTAACAGAAATATGAGCAAGCTTACGGTTGATGCAAGCAAGCTCTGGGTGTTTGAATACGATGTTGTATTAACACTTGGTTTCTGTCGACTGAACTTGTGTTGTTCTCCGTTGTCTTGTCTTGTTTTTTGAAATAGGGCGGAGAACCTATTTATACAAGTCATTGAGCCTCATTCACGTTTCTCGTGGGAAGTGGAGGTAGTGGAATGATGGAGTGGTGGAGTTGTGTGTCGGTAGCATACGACCGGTCTTGCCCACTTCTCCAATTCATCTCTAACCGTCCATGACTTCCTAACACGTTCTTGTAATGGCGCGTTGCACGCCGCACGCCGTAAACCGCAGACCAATACCCCAAGTATGTATCCCCGTTTGTGACATGATTGATGTCGGAATGTGGATCGTGGATCCACGGAAGATAGCATGTAATGTTGAATTGAATAACCGCGTTATTCGGAAAGTCGATACTTGTGAAGTATCGTGTATTTCATGCGTGTGTACTGCATTGTGGTGTGGTAAAGTGATGGGTAATGACTCCTCACTAACCAAATAACTCCCGACAGTGGTTGTATAACCAAGTGGTGAAGTCGGACGGATGAGATGATGTTTGAGACACTCATCTCGCGACCGTTGATGAAATTAGGTTTTTAAAGAGGTGCGCAAGCATCACTCTTCAGCCTTGGTCGAAACCAAGCATGGGAAGGATTTTGGAGAGGACCGGCCATACATGCGTGTTGACGGCATGATGGTGTAGGCGCCGTATTCCGTTCCTCATGAAAGCGCGATCTCGGGCCACTCAATTTGACCAGAAAGAGGAGTGGTCGAGATCGGTTTGCGGCAGAAATCCCTTGCCGCAAAGGAGTTGGAAACCGGCGTGATATCCCTAGTTTGGGCACGCGTTTCGAGGCGACCAACATTGGTCGGTCTTGGTCGATCATACTACCGTGTAGGTGGTAGGTTGGTGTTCACACCTATACCTCGATTATCCCATGAAAACGTGATCTAAGCCACTCAAATCATCCGGTGAAGTTGAGTGGTCGAGATCGATTTAGATTTGGGAGTGTAACCGCACGAGTTTGGGCGTGCGTTTTGGGTTGGCCGGGAATGATGTGCCTTGGCCGACCGCAAGAGAAGGTAGATGGGCCCACAGTGGTCATGCTGGTATGACCGGCCTTGGTTAATCCAATCTGTGGACCCTCCATTCGTATAGGAGGAGAAGATGGACGCGCGTGATGACTTGAAACCCTAATTTTAGCTTTCAAAGCCGCGCGACCATGCTCTTTTGGGCGGACGAATTTGCTGTAACCAACCATGGTTGGCTTTGACCGATAGGTCAAGTGTGTAGACGGCCACGCGGCGATCGTGTTGACATGCTCTGGGCCTTTTGAGTCTACATCTACACCCTCCATCTATGCCTCGCGAAGGTGGACGGTTGAGACGTTTGCGGCACATGTAATATGCCGCAAACCCTAATTTAGGGTTTTCCGTCCATAATGCTTGGTATGGACGGTTTCTTGGCAAGCGAAGGCCAATGGTCGACCATGCGGGGTCGGTTGTGTGTATTTCATACCTGCTTGGGGGTGATAGAATTGATCTGTGGTCATCCAATCATGCTTGTGGAGTTGGATGACTGCGATCGCCAGTCATATCTCGGCAAGCTAAGGCCGTGTGTATTCCATACCGCTTGGGGTGATGGAATTGATCCGTGGTCATCCAATCATGCTTGTGGAGTTGGATGACCGCGATCGATCATATCGGCAAGCTAAGGCCGTGTGTATCCCATACCGCTTGGGGGTGATGGAATTGATCTGTGGTCATCCAATCATGCTTGTGGAGTTGGATGATTGCGATCGGATCATATTTGGCAAGCTAAGGCCGTGTGTATCCCATACCGCTTGGGGTGATGGAATTGATCTCGTGGTCATCCAATCATGCTTGTGGAGTTGGATGACTGCGATCGATCATATCCGAGACCGATACTGAGTCAAGTCCGGATGCTCAATCGGGCTAGTATAACACACCGAGAGGGGCTCAATCGGGCTAGTATAACACACCGAGAGGGCTCGGGCTAGTATAACACACCGAGAATCAACCTGTACGGGTATTTCGTACATGGATTCATTATAGTGCTTGGAGGTTAGTGTTACTCTTACAGAGTAACACTCGCCGTCATGCCACACCGATAATGGGTACAGAAATACAAGGCCGATATGAAATTCACAGAAGGGATTGTTGCTACATGCTCCAACCCGGAGGAATTTCATGTATTCACTGTAATGGGATTGTTGCTACATGCTCCATTCTTGGTGAATTAAGTGAGGAGTATCCGTCACTTATAAATGGCTTTATCTTTTACAAGATGTCATAAGATGATTTTTTTCGTGTTTTTACAAATTTAACCTTAAACGAAAATCCACCATCAACATTAAGTCCCCGCTTTAGCACATAATGGTTACACTATTGTGTGGTAGGCATGAGATGGTGACATACAGAAATGACCAAGCTAGAGTGAATACATATTTACCGGATAGTTTCACATTGTCAGGCGTTTCCCTGGAACTGGTCGGTCTTGATTAAGGATGCGGAGGAAGCAGGACTTGATCCGGTGAGTCGCTTTGGTTCCTTTCGTACATGTATGAGTCCGGCCGCTCCTTCAGGTTTACTTCCTTAGTTATACACGGCTTTCCTCAGGTATATTTGATAAGCTTCGCCGATTGTTATCCCGAATTAGTAGCCTTCATAGGTGGTAAGTAAAGACTTCTTTTCCTTCCGGGATTCTGTCGACTTGTGAGATTATAAAGGATCATCTCAACGTGGTCGTTTATTCTATATCTCAGGATCTCAGTGCACGCTTCCGATTTTCTCGATTAACCGATCAATTGACTTGATTTTTATTTTTTTTTGTTTGCGTGTGCATAACCTCCTCTCCTTTGCGATTATCACGGAAGCGGTGGACGCTCATTCTGTTGCTTCCCCAGAAAGGAGTTTTGAAGTTGACAAGCCTGAAAACCATGCGCACAGAGAAGTGATGGCTAAGATCGATCTTCCTCTTCGTGAAGTCGGCTGTGCTATACAGGGGATGTCTATCTCCCACCTTCGTATTGTCAGACGACGTATCTGTGCGCTTTCAGCTGCAATTGACATGGAGGAGCGGCGGAGGCGCGAGGAAACGCCGCAGACACTAGTAAGCGCAAGGGCGTAGAGATTTGCGCGCGGTTGAAGAGGCGGAGAGTTGAGCATGAACGACCCCGAATGAAGGCAAGTGTGATTACCCGGTTCAGACGGCGTGATAATCCTTGATTCTCGATACGCACGAACCCGAACATTCGAAGGCAATTTGCGTGGCCCCTGGTGTTGCTATGCCCATTGATGCTCCCGCTGAAGATGCCGGGATGGAGTCTTATTGCCGCTGCAGCTGATGGGATGCCCGATGCGAAGTTGAGGAGGATCCAGGAGGGAGATGCGTCGACAGTGACGACTGAGCCGAGACGGTGATGTGGGCGAGACCGACCCTCTTGATGATTGAAATTTCTTTTGTTTTGTTTTTCTTTCCAAGTATATTCTCGCATGCTCGAACATCTTCCTTGTATTCAAGTGGCGGCCGAGTTCAAGGTTTTTTCTTTTGATTATTTGAATAAAGCTTTCCTTTACAATCCTTTGCCAAGATCAGAATCGAACCTTCTCAGCGCAAGGGTGCGCCTTCATACATAATTCTTAGTGATAAAAGAAGTTATACCGTAATGGAATATCCATGGACCGTGATGCAATATCTTCCCGGCTTTGTTTGGGCGGAGATGGCTCAAATCATTTTCCGCACACGTTCTATTTCCTTCATCCCGTGAGATACTTGCTTAGGTTTCCCTTCCGCTTCCGCTCTAGTGTGTTGATTTAGGCCGACTCGTAGCTTTGTGTTTTTTAGAGGTAGAGAGGTTCTCGGGATGGAAATAGTACTTCAATTAAATTGAGGATTGAAAATTGGAACCCTAACTATGAATGCAAGTATTGCAATCATTTTTGGAGGAATTACAAGCATGACATGAAACTGTAAAAGGAAACACGCTGGAAAAAATAGCACAGCGTTTTAAAGTGTGGAGAATGTTGGAAAGCGGTAGCACAGTATCTTAGGTTCGGTAAGGTTTGAGCCATCGTGAGTGAATTGTTATGCCCTCCGGTTATCGGCGTTGATGAGCTTGCGGTAGCCACCTAGGATAACATCTCGCTACAGTGTACGGTTCATCTTCTCTTTTGGCGGGTGAGTCGTGGAGTGGTCATCTTCACCGTCATGTTTCCAACATTGAATGTAGTCGCCTTCGTCACTAGGTCTCCAATTCCGAATGGGTTTGAGCGTGCGTACACTTGGACCTTGGCTTTGTTGTCTTTGACCAAGACAAACCTTCTATGCTCCCGATAAAACGTTTGAAAGGGCCGGCTTCCCATTCACATCTCCTAGCCGGGTCGGTTTGTCGGTTGGAGCCAGTCCCAGGACTTGTCGAATGATAGGCGGTAGTTTGCAAGGAGGGTTGTGTGATGAGACTTACTTGAGACCGAACCTTTCGGTGTATGCCGACTGTGCCTCTCCAGAAGTTGTGTCATATTGGCAAGTTGTTGGTGCGGCAGCGGACAGTCATCGTAGTCCAATGGGCGTGTTGGAGACTCTTTCAGTATCGAAACCAGAGAGGACAGACTTCCAAGATGGCTTTGTTGTCATGCGTCCAAGAGCGCCCTAGGATCATGTCGTAGTTGGGATGATCTTTGACTATGTAGAACTTTGCTTGCGTCGAGGCATCACCCAATTTGACTTCAAGATCAATGTATCCATATGCATCTCTAAGCTCTCCCGCTCGAATCCCCGACCCACGCTTGGATGACGGGTAGCTTCTTGCTTCGAGATCTTTGCCGCTCTCAAGGTCTTGACAAGTAATGATGTTAAATTCGGAAGCCGTATCGATCAACGCGTTATCAAACTCAACGCCTCTCAAACGAGTGACGGTTAGGAGTCCCCAGTTCCTTTGCTCGCATCTTTCAGAAAGACCGAGGTTCTGGACCGGTTCGGATACGTACGCCCGCCCGACACAACGTGGTTGAGGGCCGCAAATATGTCTTGACGCTGCCCCTTGGAGAAATATAAGATTTCACACATGTGCTCCATCATAGATTGCACGGTCTTGCGAACAGAGTCCCCGTAAATCATGCGGTTCCGATAGGTAGAGGATCTCTATGAACACCTTCGTTTCCAAGCCGGAGTTCCCGGTCTCTCTACCTTTTCCCGAATATTTGTTTCAACCTCGTTGCAATCTTTGGTTGGATGATGGACGAACCCGTGGTAGCAAATGATCGGGATCTCGCTATTTCTTCCTCGGTCGGAGGACGCCTGATAGGGGGTAGTTTTACGGCATCATCTTGGATCCACGCCTCCAAGAGCTCTATCACTTCATTCATGGGAAAAGGAAAACCCGTGTCTTTGGCGTTTTGTGCAGGAGCTTTGTCTGTTCCTTTTCGAGACGAAGTCTTGTGTGCCGAGGATGTTCGCTTGGTTTGTTGTTCCGTCATCGAAGCTTTCCTCTTTCTCCTCCGCTACCACACTCACTGAAGGGCCGTGTTGTATTGTTTGTTTGTGAGACGCCGCTTCCTCGACTTTCACGCAAATCTTCACTTCGAACAACTCGGGGTTCTTTCCAGTAGTCTTTGGTGCGCTTGTTGCCGAACGCTTTGAACTTCGTGGAGTTCGAGAATGTTTGGAATCCCGATTCTCTAACTGTGGCGCGGTATATGGGTATCATCCCATTGATGCATGATTCCACCAATTGCCGTTCGGTGACATTCGGGTCGTGACAATCCAAGGCTTGGGTTCGAATCTTTTAACGAAGTCGTTGGGATGTTCATTATTCGTGGAGAATTCTTCCTGTGTCCGAAAATGTGATTTGTTCAGACACGAAGAAATACTTTTCGTAGAAAGCACCGACCATCTCGCTCCAATTGGATATCTTGTTAGGCGCAATGTTGTTGTACTGTGTGTATGCCCTCCCGTTAGTGATTTTGAGAATTCTTTTAGGCGTAAAACATGATTGTATTCATGTTCCCCAAGGCTTCCAAGAATCGAGAAATGTGTTCACGAGCATTACCAGACTGGTCGTAGAGGGAGAACTGGGAGAGGTGTAACCTCTTGGTAGAGGAATCCGTTGCACATCTTGAGGGTACGGCGGGTCGATGTTGGTGTATGTCCGTTCGGTCCCCTTTTCCTCGATTTTGGAGAAGTCGCTCTAGATCTTCACGCGTAATGAAGTTGGAAGACTGGCCTCTCCCCTTGGCGCTCGGGAGCAACACGAGTTTCTTCATTCATGTGAGTTCGAGTGGAAACACCTCTTTCGAGTTCGGCCATATCTCCGTTTGAGTCTTAGCAAGAATTTCTGTTTCTCCATCAGTGCAATGGTACTAGACGGCGGCCTTCCTCTTGTGTCTCCGGCTCCTCGTCCCGATGGAGGAGTGAAAGTTGTTGCTCTGGCAACCGCCGGGAGGCGTTACGCTCGAAGAGATGCCAGGATTTGCGCCGCTCCTGGCTCGGTGATGGGAGGAGTTATTCCTACCGGGATATCCGCCGCTACACCGGTGCCGGTGGTAGAAGTGACGGCTCCACGAGATGTGTTGACCACGGTACCTCCACCGACAGTACTTCAACACCAGGATTGTTATCCACAACGGCTCCATCAATTGATTGCGACCTGGACCTTAATTCCACCATAGTGATTTTTTGATTGAATCGATTCTAAGACCTACCCTTTTGAGATTGATGAAATTGAATTGAATTTCGAAGAAATTGACTTTACAACCGAGAGATTAATCTCCCACTGTGGTCGCCAATTGTTGATGGGTGAAAACTACTCCCGCTGAATTTGGTAATTTGGGGTGTGATGAGGAATGAATTTAAACCTACAACAAATGCACTGCGCGGTGAGTGCTTGTAGATTCGAGATATCAATCTGTGCAAGTCCGGCCTAAACCAAGAAATGGCCGTTCCAGACTTGTTTCGGTCACAAAGTGAAGGAGATGGGGTTGATCTTAGGGAGGGAAGCGAAGAAGGTGTTGAGATTGTGAAGATGTTGGCTTGCTTATGACTTGTAACAGAAATATGAGCAAGCTTACGGTTGATGCAAGCAAGCTCTGGGTGTTTGAATACGATGTTGTATTAACACTTGGTTTCTGTCGACTGAACTTGTGTTGTTCTGTTGTCTTGTCTTGTTTTTTGAAATAGGGCGGAGAACCTATTTATACAAGTCATTGAGCCTCATTCACGTTTCTCGTGGGAAGTGGAGGTAGTGGAATGATGGAGTGGTGGAGTTGTGTGTCGGTAGCATACGACCGGTCTTGCCCACTTCTCCAGTTCATCTCTAACCGTCCATGACTTCCTAACACGTTCTTGTAATGGCGCGTTGCACGCCGCACGCTCGTAAACCGCTGAGACCAATACCCCGCAAGATGTATCCCCCGATTTGTGACATGATTGATAACTGAATGTGGATCGTGGATCCACGGAAGATAGCATGTAATGCTGAATTGAATAACTGCGTTATTCGGGAAAGTCGATACTTGTGAAGTATCGTGTGTATTTCATGCAGTGTATCGCATTGTGGTGTGGTAAGGTGATGGGTAATGACTCCTCACTAACCAAATAACTCCCGACTGTGGTTGTATAACCAAGTCGGGTGAAGTCGGACGGATGAGATGATGTTTGAGACACTCATCTCGCGACCGTTGATGAAATTAGGGTTTTTAAAGAGGTGCGCAAGCATCACTCTTCGCCTTGGTCGAAACCAAGCATGGGAAGGATTTTGAGAGGACCGGCCATACATGCGTGTTGACGGCATGATGGTGTAGGCGCCGTATTCCGTTCCCTCATGAAAGCGCGATCCGGGCCACTCAATTTGACCAGTAAAGAGGAGTGGTCGAGATCGGTTTGCGGCGTAAATCCCTTGCCGCAAAGGAGTTGGAAAACCGCGTGATATCCCTAGTTTGGGCACGGGCGCTTCGAGGCGACCAACATTGGTCGGTCTTGGTCGATCATACTACCGTGTAGGTGGTAGGTTGGTGTTCACACCTATACCCGATTATCCCATGAAAACGTGATCTAAGCCACTCAAATCATCCGGTGAAGTTGAGTGGTCGAGATCGATTTAGGATTTGGGAGTGTAACCGCACGAGTTTGGGCGTGCGTTTTGGGTTGGCCTGGGAATGATGTGCCTTGGTCGACCGAAGAGAAGGTAGATGGGCCCACGGTGGTCATGCTGGTATGACCGGCCTTGGTTAATCCGCACTGCGTGACCCTCCATTCGCACGGAGAAGATGGACGCGCGTGATGACTTGAAACCCTAATTTTAGCTTTCAAAGCCGCGCGACCATGCTCTGTTGGGCGGACGAATTTGCTGTAACCAACCATGGTTGGCTTTGACCGATAGGTCAAGTGTGTAGACGGCCACGCGGCGATCGTGTTGACATGCTCTGGGCCTTTTGAGTCTACATCTACACCCTCCATCTATGCCTGCGAAGGTGGACGGTTGAGACGTTTTGCGGCACATGTAATATGCCGCAAACCCTAATTTAGGGTTTTCCGTCCATAATGCTTGGTATGGACGGTTTCTTGGCAAGCGAAGGCCAATGGTCGACCATGCGGTCGGTCGGTTGTGTGTATTTCATACTCGCTTGGGGGTGATAGAATTGATCCGTGGTCATCCAATCATGCTTGTGGAGTTGGATGACCGCGATAGTCATATCTCGGCAAGCTAAGGCCGTGTGTATTCCATACCGCTGGGGTGATGGAATTGATCTGTGGTCATCCAATCATGCTTGTGGAGTTGGATGACTGCGATCGATCATATCCGGCAAGCTAAGGCCGTGTGTATCCCATACCGCTTGGGGTGATGGAATTGATCTCGTGGTCATCCAATCATGCTTGTGGAGTTGGATGACCGCGATCAGATCATATCTCGGCAAGCTAAGGCCGTGTGTATCCCATACCCGCTGGGGGTGATGGAATTGATCTCGTGGTCATCCAATCATGCTTGTGGAGTTGGATGACTGCGATCGTATCATATCCGGAGACTCGATACAAATCAAGTCAGGATGCTCAATCGGGCTAGTATAACACACCGAGAGGGGCTCAATCGGGCTAGTATAACACACCGAGAGGGCTCGGGCTAGTATAACACACCGAGAATCGGCTGTACGGGTATTTCGTACATGGATTCATTATAGTGCTTGAGGTTTGTGTTACTCCGTAAGAGTAACACTCGGTCGTCATGCCACACCGATAATGGGTACGGGAAATACAAGGCTGATATGAAATTCACAGAAGGATTGTTGCTACATGCTCCAACTTTGAGGAGGAATTTCATGTATTCACGAATGGGATTGTTGCTACATGCTCCATTCTTGGTGAATTAAGTGAGGAGTATCCGTCACTTATAAATGGCTTTATCTTTTACAAGATGTCAGCGCATGATTTTTTTCAGGTTTTTACAAATTTAACCTTAAACGAAAATCCACCATCAACAAATCCACACTGCAATATATTAGCAGCAGTCTTCTTAGCACTCAAGTGACCCCCACAAGCATGATCATGACAAAAGGAAATAATACTGGACTGGTCACTCTCAGGTATACATCTCCTAATAACTGGTCCGGACAATACTTAAATAAATAAGGATCATCCCAAAAGAAGTGCTTAACCTCGGCTAAAAACCTAGAACGTTCTTGTTTACCCCAATGTTTGGGCATTCGACCAGTAACAAGATAATTCACTATATTTGCATACCAAGGTGATTGGGAAACAGAGAACAATTTTTCATCAGGAAAGTTATCCCTTATATGAAGGGAATCATCAGGGGAACTAACAACTAGCCTAGACAAGTGGTATGCTACTACATTTTCTGCACCCTTTTTGTCTCTAATGTCTGGACAAAATTCTTGTAATAAAATGATCCATCTAATCAATCTAGGTTTGGTATCCTTCTTAGACAAAAGGTATTTCAAAGCAGCATGATCATTATAGATTACGATCTTAGAACCTAAGAGATAGGGTCTAAACTTGTCTAAGGCAAACACAATGGCCAACAATTCCTTCTCTCGTAGTGGTGTAGTTTAACTGGGCATCATTCGAGTTTTGCTAGCATAGTAAATCACATTAAGTAATTTGTTTTTCGCTGACCTAGCACAACACCAATAGCATAATCAAGCATCGCACATGATCTCAAAGGGTAGGTTCAGGTTAGGTGCCTGGACTATGGGTGTGGTAGTGAGTAAAGTCTTAAGCTTCTCGAAAGCCTCTAAACAAGCATCATCAAAGACAAACTTAACATCTTTTGCAAGCAAATTGCAAAGAGGTCTAGAAATCAAGCTAAAATCCTTAATGAATCGACGATAAAAACCTCGCATGCCCTAAGAATGACCTAATATCTTTTACGGTTTTAGGACCTGTAAAGTCTTGATAAGGTAAACTTTGGCTTTATCTACCTCTATACCCTTAGAAGATACGATATGCCCTAGAACAATTCCTGAACGAACCATGAAGTGACATTTTTCTCAATTAAGCACTAAATTCTTTTCCTTACATCTAGTCAACACTAGTGACAAATGATGCAAGCACTCGTCGAAAGATGAACCAAACACTGAAAAATCATCCATAAAGACCTCTAAGAACCGTTCTACCATATCTGAAAATATGCTCATCATGCAACGTAGAAAAGTCGCAGGGGCGTTACATAGCCCGAAAGGCATGCGTCTATACGCAAAGGTACCAAAGGGACAGTAAAAGTGGTTTTCTCCTGGTCTTTTGGGGAAATAACGATCTGATTATAGCCAGAGTAGCCATCTAAAAAGCAGTAATGATTGTGTCCAGCTAATCTCTCAAGCATCTGGTCAATGAAGGGAAAGGGAAAGTGGTCCTTCCTAGTGACCTTTTTCAATTTCCTATAGTCAATACAAACACGCCAACCCGTGGTCACTCGGGTTGGGATTAACTCATTATTATCATTCTGGACTACAGTAATACCAGATTTCTTGGGAACAACCCGAACGGGCTGACCCACTTCTTCATCCGAAATGGGGTAGATAATGCCTGCATCTAACTTCTTAAGAACCTCGGTTCGAACTACTTCTTTCATATTAGGGTTTAGTCTTCGTTGCATCTCCCTAGAAGGTTTGGTATCTTCCTCTAAATAAATCTGATGCATACAAACACTAGGACTTATACCCTTAATGTCTGATATGGTCCACCCTAAAGCTTCCTTGTTGCTCTGAAGGACGGTTACTAGCCTACTTTCCTGATCACTATCCATGTCGGAAGCAACAATCACAGGTAAAGTCTCAGAAGGGCCTAAAAACACATACTTCAGGGTATCTGGTATTGGTTTTAGGTCCAACATAGGAGGCTCATCTAACGAAGGAACTAGGGTAGACTTAGAAACTGGTAGTGGTTCGAAATTAGGTTTCCATCCATTACTAGTGTCTAAAAAGGGGTTGAATCTAACAAATCATTCACCTCATTAATCACATCATTATCATCAAAATCAATCCCAAAGTGAGCTAGGCATTTCTCTAATGGGTATTCTAACAAAGTGTTTGGTAATGACTCCTCGACTAATGTTCCTATCATGTTCACCTCTTCTATGCTCGAGTCATCTAGTTCAGAGGGTAGCTTACTAATATGGAAGACGTTCAGCTCAATAGTCATATTACCAAAAAACAAATTCATAATACCAGTTCGACAGTTAATGATCGCATTGGATGTAGCTAAAAACGTTACCGGTATCTGGTTCTATGGGTTAGGGACAGGTTGGGTATCTAGGATAACAAAATCCACCGGATAAATAAACTTGTCGACCTTTATGAGAACATCCTCGATCACACCCAGAGGAATTTTAACGGACCTATCAGCTAACTGAAGAGTCATCTGGGTAGGTTTCATCTCACCAAGTCCTAGCTTAAGGTACACATGGTATGGGAGTAAATTCACACTGGCTCCTAAGTCAAGCAAAGCTTTCTCAACACGGTATTTACCTATTGTGCAAGAAATAATAGGGGACCCTGGGTCTTTATACTTAGGAGTAGTGGTACTCTGAATAATAGAACTCACATGACTAGCTAGGAAGGCTTTCTTTTGAACAATAAGCTTACGCTTTCGTGTACACAAGTCCTTAAGAAACTTGGCATAAGCGGGAATCTGCTTAATCGCATCCAACAATGGTAGGTTGATAGTTACCTGTTTAAAAACCTCTAATATATCATTAAAGTTGGACTCCCTCTTAGTTGGAACTAGCAGCTGGGGGAACGGGGCTCTGGGAATAAAGCCTGGCTCAATATGACCCTCATTGGTCTCTTTAGAGACTCTATCAGTCTCCTCATTTTCTGGCTCAGAAGGGTGAACTACAGCATGTTCACTTTCAGGCATGGAGACCTTGTTGTCTACCTCTCTACCACTCCTAAGGGTTTTAATAGCATTCACATGTTCTGATGGTCTTCCACCTACCTCATGAACTCCTCTAGGATTGGGTTGAGTTTGACTAGGAAACTTACCTTTTTCCCTCAAAGACTCATTTATCCGACTAACCCGGGGTTTTCAACTCGGAAATAGCCTGAGAGTTAGCATAACCTATACTCTTACTTTCTTCTATCCCTTGTGCAACCATTTGGTTGATCTTTTCAGAGCTTTTAATAAACGAGGCGAGAGTATCCTCTAAACTTGTGATCTTTTTATCCGAATGGTTCTGGAACTGGGGTTGACCTGAAGAGTTCTTAGCATAACCAAAACCCGGGGGAGGCTAAGAATTACTAGATCGACCTTGATTTCTGGGCCCTTAGACCAAGAAAAGTTAGGATGGTTTCTCCAACCAGGGTTGTAGGTCTCTGAATATGGGTCAAACTTTTGACGGTTCTCAAACCTAGCGTTGTTATAGACAGCATGGGCTTGTTCTTCACTAACATGGCCTCCCCAAAATGAGTTATCGGGCTCTATTCCACAACTAGTGACTTGAGAGGCTCTATTAGGTTCAACAAGGGACCTATTTTTGACCGACCCATTTCCAAAGCTTCTAACCTTCTAGACAAAGCAAAGAACCGAGCATTTGACTCGAAGCTTGTATCTACCACATTGGTGCTACTTCTATTGATCAAGAGTCTTTTAGGGGTTCAACACAAGACTCCCACCGTTGGGATTTTTCAGCGATAGTTCCTAAGAAGGTAAAAGCATCATCAGCAGTTTTATTGGTGAACTCACCAGCACACATAGACTCGACCATGGCTTTGGTCGAATAGTATAAACCATTATAAATAATCTCTACAAGTTTCATCTTATCAAATCCATGGTGAGGACACTGGGATAGGAGATCATTGAATCTCTCTAAAAACCTATAAAGAGACTCTCCTCTTGTTGCACACTAGCACTAATTTTTCGCCTAACAAACTGCAGATTTTATGCTTAGGGTAGAATTTCATATAGAAAGCTGCAATCAGTTTCCGCCATGTTTCAATGGATTGTTTGGTAGGTTGTTCGGCCCAGTCTTGGCTTTATCTCTCAAGGAAAAGGGAAACATCTTAAGTTTCAAGACTTCATCAAGAAGGTCTTTTATTCTAACCGTCCCACAAATTTCCTCAAAGTCCCTAATATGAAAATAAGGGTCCTCATCATCTTTTCCTAAGAATATAGGGATCATCCGAAGAATACTAGCTTTTATCTCGAAGTTAGCCGTATTGGGCGGGCAATTTAATGCACGAAGCTCGGTTGGTCCTAGTTGGGAACATGTAATATTTCAAAGTAGTCATTGTTTGCACAATTTGAAGTACTAGGGTACTTTCTTCAAGAAGAGACAGATTCTCAAAACTGAAGTTTCCAAAAACGGGGCTCTCAAAAGAAGAGTCTTCGAGTTCCCCGCCTTCACAAGAAGAACTACTAGGTTTGTCACTAATCAAACGACTTAGAGTGTTTCTTTTCCAAGCCCGTTCTCTAATGACCTCGGGCATACACTAGAAAAACAAAAGAAAAAGAAAAAGAAAAAGAAAAATCCTAAAAGGAAGGGAGGTTCTACGCAAACACAAACAAGGCTGACTCCACCACAACAAACCTAATGATATCTAGCAAACAAAAAGCATGATGGCTCCACTTGAATTGTTTTCTAGACCAGCTTCTAATCCTTCGAAAGGGAATTCGTTACAATCTAAGCAAACCCCTTTGGATCAATCCGAGTCAAAGTAAGTTGAATCAAGGTGAGGGAAGCTACGTGGAGTTTTGATACCCAAGGCCTCACCGCATTAAAAGGCGGCGCAGTCACGCATTCAACTCACAGAAACCATCATGAACTTCGAAGTAGGCTTAAAAGAGTAACCAATATTTTTTGAGCGACTTTCCTACTAAGCTCGTTACCCTATAGGTCTCGTTCTATTCCAAATTTTAAGGCTTAGGTTCGCGTTAAGTATTGTTTTCCTAAGGCGGGCAAGAAGAGAACGGTGATGAAATCCGAACCCTTATCTTGTATGGCCAGTCCTTGCCCTTTACTAGGAATTTAAAACAGCCGTTTTCAAGTCCTCAGCATATATGCAAACGAAGGAATACAGTAACTCGCTGACAGGGGATTCGCGAGTGTTTCGACAAACTTACCTCCCGTACTAGACGGGGGATGAACCGTTGTAGTGGACTCGGGCCTCGACTCCTATGTCATGTACGAACTCGAGGGGCCGAGGTGATATCGTAATCACCGTCCTTATCTCGCAAAACGAGTTTATATTTAAACTACCCTTCCGTAGGGTTTAAAAATAAAAGAATGTCCAAATGTCCAAGTCCAAAGTCCAAAAAGTAAAAGTGCAAAAGAAAAGGAAAGTCTAAAAAAATAAAAATATCCAAAAAAATAAAAAAAAATGCCTCTCTTTTTTTTTCTCTTTTTTAAAATAATAAAAAAATCTTCTTCTTTCGCTCCTTTCGATTTGTCTTTAACTCCAAATCTTTAAGTATTCACCAAAAGCTTTGGAAAATTTTTCTTTCGCTCCGAATTCCAAAATCTGTAGTAAAAAGACAAAAACCCAAAAACGAAAAGAAGAACAAATAGAATAAAAACAAATAAAAACCTAAAAAAAATTTTTCTAAAAACTCTAGCCTAAAGAAAAGTCCGCGTCTGCGGCGCCAAAAATTGATGTGATCTCAATAATGTTGTAGTAATAAGGTTCGTTGAGACTTTTGAAAGCAAAAGATTTTAGACTTATAAAAATTTAAAAACAAACAAAACTTAACTCAAAATTTGATTTCAAGATATTAGGAATAACTAAGACATTGATTCCACTATTACACATGAATAACGATAAATAACCCAAAACTCTAATTATCTTTTAAGTCCCTTGTTTCTTAATTCACAAATAATCAGGCAAATTCTCAAAAATTAATTGTATCCCCTAAGCATAGATTATCTAAACAAAGCATAACCTATCTAATTGAATCACAACTAATGAAGAAAATTTTGAAACAATTAAAAACTCTGCAAAAGCAGTGATTGAGTGAATTATTAATTATAAATTAGAGAAAATAAAATAGTTACCAATTATTCATGTGTAAATAGATTCCTCATTGCCTTGGTTGCGAGAGAATTAGCCCATCATCATGTTGGAAACACGCTCAAAAATCATTATTATTGCTCAAAGGGTGTTTACAAAGATGAAATGGAGAAAATGATGAAAATCGGGTTTTTGTAACTATTATAATTGTTGCCAAACTGTGTTACAAAGAACGATACAAATATAGCGTCACCGTCATCGAAGCTTTACGACCCACGCCTCTTTGTCGTTAACATCGTTGAAAACGATTGCCGGATGTGCGTCTTAGGTTCTTCACAAAGAATGAGCGACCGCCTATGGTGGTCTTTTTGTTCTTCGTGTTCTTAAAAAAAGCAGCGAAATGGTGATTTCGCAACTCGATTTTCTAAGCTCTGTTGACGCTCTAAACTTTCCCAATCTCTCCGTATCTCTTCTATAACCTCCCAGCACATATTTATAACCCAGCAGAAGCAAAATCTCGCGTGTAATTACAACATATTTTTGATTATTCTTCGTGCAAGATACGGGATATTTTTTCTTTTTCACCTCTTCACGCGCCTTACAAACCGCAAACTCGCTTATTTATCTCTCGACACCTTCCCAATGGTTGTTAGAGTCATCCTAGCATGCGCAAACTCGGTCCAACTCATGCAAATCCCGTGAATATCTCCATCCATGACGTGCTGCCCTGTTTCCTACTCGCGAGTTATCTAGCCAAATTTAGACGACGAATCAACCCATACCAACCCTGTTAGGCTCTAACAAGTCATCCCATGAAATTTCAGCCATTGAATCGCATTAAAACTCCTCCAAATGAAGAACCGAAAATCGCGCAGTGCCACCATTCTCCCGCCAAAAATAAAATTCAAATGAAGAAGAAGGTCGCCCTTATCCAACAAAATTGGTGGTGCGAATATCAGTTGGGTGCCCCTTAGTAATTGGGTTACCCCTTATCCAAAGTGGGAGTCCGAATAACAAATGTCCTCCAGGGGTGTTCCGAGCAACTTTTCGAGCCGAATTTTCCAACAATCTTTATTTCCAAAAAATACCTACAAACACACAAAACACCATAATAAGGACAAAAACGAGTACTAACAATACGAAACATTGAGGACAAATTAGACACATAAATGCGTCTATCAATATACAACAAACTTATATCCTCATTATTTTCTTTCATCAAATATTTAGGGCTTGCGATTGAGATGTTCAAATTTTTTTTTTTTTTTCTTTTCTTGATTGGTCATTGTATTCAAGTCATTTTTTTTATTTTTTTTTATATTTTATCAAATTTAAAGTTTTAATTTTAAATAAATCAATACATCCGTTCTTCCGTGAATGGATGCTGGATTGGATGTAGATGTCAAATTTGAAATTCATAAAGAATTGGGATGGACACGGATGAGATGAAAACCAGACCATGCTCACCCCACTTTGTTCATGTTTTTCAAAAATTTAACACCAAACCCCACCTTTGTTGACACAACTTTTATCATTATTTCCCTGCCTAATAGATACGCATTCAGTGATCAATTTCAGAAAACTCATTGGAAATCTTCCACGGGCTGACAGAGTTTTAAAAGTAACGAGGGCAGATTTTTTGGGTCCCTGGGCATACGTGATACTACTAGTATGAGCACCACATCGATCGCCGGGCCGGGCCATGAGAGTGTTTTTCTTTTTTTGATCAGAAGCCATGAGAGTGTTGAACCATACTTATTACTAGCAGTAGTCTTAAAAATTAGTTGGACTTTCGAACTCATGAGATTAACAATATCCATGGTTTTTATAAAATTTGGGGTTAGTTTAGTATGTTTAATGGTCCGCTATACAACAAACTTATATCCTCGTCATTTTCTCCATCAAACATTTTGGGTACGTGATTGAGATGTAAATTCAAATCTTTTTTTTTTTTGGATCGGTCATTGTATTTAAGTCATTTTTGTTAGTTATTTTTGTTCTTATCAAATTAAAATTTTAATTATAAACAAATCAATACAATCCGTTTATTCGTGCATTCTATGGGATGTTGGATGCAGATGGAAATGCCAAATATGAAATCCATAAAGAATTGGGTTGGACAGGGATAAGATGAAAACGGAAAATGGGTCATTTGTGCAAATATTTTTAAAAACATGGTTCAAATGGACGACTAAAAATTAGTACGGGTGAAACGGACACCAAAAAAATAGCAAGGATGAAACTGGATTCATCCTGACTTAAATTTAAAAAATAGCAAAGATGAAACTGGATGCATCCTTATGTAAATTAAAAATAATAAACAGTATCAAAATTTAAATGTCTTTTTCACCCAGTAATTGTTGATTTTGGTCTTTTTAACCAATTGTGTGACATGAAAACCAGCCCCCCCTCGCCACTATTTTGTTCATGTTTTTCATAATTTTGAGACTAGGCCCCACCTTTGTTGACACAACATGTTTTTCAAAAATTTATAAGACCAAGCCCCACGGCCCCCACCGCCCCCACCTTTGTTGACACAACTTTTATCATTATTTCCCTGCCTGCAATAGATGTGCATTCACTTTCAGTGATCAAAACTCATTGGAAATCTTACACTCGCTGACATAGTTTTAAATGTAAGTAACAGGGGCAGATTTTTGGGCATATGTGATACCCTAGTTAGCAATTCGGGATTCGGCAAACGTACGAGTATTATACGGTTTTGTAAAACTCAAATTCGGTCCAAAATTCGGTCAACGGGACGTGGTTCGTCAGTAATTCGGAATGGCATATGTACGTGTATAGTTCGATTTATAAATGTGAGTTCGGCTCTGAACATTCGGTATCTATTATAATAAATAATTATTATTTATAAGGACATAGACTAATTTTTATACATATTTAAGAGTTAATTAAAGAAAAAATAAACTTAATATGATGATATTAATAATATATACAATATTAGTCATCCAAGAGGACGTGGTACAGTGGTTTAGATACACCTTCAAATCTCTTCAGTCATTTTTGGTTCATAAAAGTTACAACAATGTCTAATATTGGGATATGTATGCTCGGGAGGCAGTAAAGCCCAAAAAGTGGGCCTTTAAAAACGTAAAAACTAAAGAATTTCTGGCGAATTAAGCGGACGTATTATTCGGGATACGTAAAGTTCGTGAACGATTCGCGAATAATCTGGGAATGCTATATAATACGCATCTTGGGTTCGGAGTTGCAAACGTACGTGAATAAAACGGTAAAATTCGTGATACGGAAAAATTCGTGAATCATTCGCGAACTTACTAACTAGGTGTGATACTACTATGCAGCACCACATCGAGCGTCGGGCCAGTCCAGGAGAGTGTTGAACCATACTTACATCCCCACCAACAATTGACTATTCCGTATTCACTTCTCCACCTATACCTACAGTTTTCTTTGTCGAACATATATATACGGGCTCATATTGGAGAATGGAGATGAACAATCATATCAACGTAGAATCTAAGCATATAAATATACAATCCTTCCATACGGACCGAGAAAACCAAACCATATACAAATCCCTTCTTATAATTTTTTTTTATCTTATTTTATGGGTCCCAATGGGCTCAGCCCCTCGGAAAATGTACAACAGTTTATTAATCTATATATTCGGTTGGTTGATTTAACCGGTTGCCTCCTATTACTCTCAATCGTAAATATCAGTTCACCTAAAGCTACCGAATACGTATAATCGGAGACAAAGGAAATTTTTTGGTGTTCGAATATGTTTATCTACACACAATAATCGGAAGCCAAATTTCAACATAACCCTCCGAATACCAATAATCGAAAGGCATAAAAAATCCACCCTTCCAAATGCATCACAATCGGAAGCCTCACAAAACTAATTTCTACCGAATATGCATCACTTTGTGTCCAGAAATTACTCAAGTGGTTCAACCCTAAACAATCGAAGGAAATTACAAAATATAGCACCCGATTATTGTGTCTCTAATAGTTGTTCTTCACTAGTATATTCTAAGGAAAAACACAATTAGCTTCCGATTATGATCGATTTAGGCCTCAGTAATGAAAAACGTTCTATAATCGGTAAGCAACCTAAATATTTACCACCCGAATATGATAAATGTTCTCGTGAAATGAAGAATTCGACCACGATCTAAGTTTAAAACAATACCTAACCTACCGAACTGGGTAATAACCGAAAACCCTAAAAAAAAACATGGATTCGGCGAATTGAAGCAATATAAACCTAATTAATGGTAGAATCTTACCTAATCGGCGCCATTTCAAGTTGCCTGGGAGTTTGGCTATCAGTATCGCCTACATCAGGGACTTCATCTTCTTCGTGTTCTTTGGGTTCGTGAGTTAAAACCTCTTTATTACGGGCATGCAATCCAATATTCGGATCCTCACCGCGCACTACGTTTTTGGTTTGAGCTTTCTTACGTTCCTTTTCTTTCATCTTTATAGAGAATAATCGACGATGATTCGATTCGACGATTAACGATATATAGCGCGGAGAGGGGGAGAGTTTTCCTCTTTGTAATCGGAAGGAAAGAGGATAAGAGGAGTTGAAGTGGAAGTTGAAAAGAAAAAGAAATAGAATGAATTTAGGTTGAATTTGGTTTTATCTGTCAAACGGTTATTAATCGGTAGGTAATACCACCTCATTAGCTACCGATTGTTGAGTAGCCCAAAATCGGTAGAGGGGGTTACTTATAACCTACCGATTATTGGAAGCCCCAAATTGAACCTTTGCCAAATTCCATAGTTTCGAAGGTACATGACCGACCATAACCACTTGGCTTGAGTTGTGGATGTAGCCATAATCGGAAGATTAATAGATTACTTAACCTTCCTATTATAGGTTGCCTCAAAATGAGTTTTTTCTATAATCCTTCATTGTTGGAAATTTAAAATCTACCATAATCGGTAGGAATTGTTACTTTTACCATCCCGATTATGGGAAGCCCTAAATCGTTAGCTTAAACATTTTTTTATTCGTTCGATTATATAGGAGCCCCAAATTTCACCATTGCAAAATTCTTAAGATTTCTTATTTCTGTACTGTAACAATCGGTAGTCTCGTGAGGTTCTTTTCCTACCGATTGTTAAAGAAACCAAATACGAGTTTGGCACAAAATCGATATTAATCGGTAGTATAATATCGTTAATAAACATCCGATTGATTTATAATAATCGGGCACAAAATAGCTTCCGATTATGTAAGGGCATTAACGTATTCTCCGCGTTTTCGGACATCCCTTAACGGTGTATATGGGTTGGGAATAAAAAAGTCGCCCCTAATTCGTTTGGGGTCGCCCCTAAAAATGCCAGCTAAAAATATATATGGTTTTTATAAAATATGGGGTTAGTTTAGTATGTTTAATTGTCCACTATACAACAAACTTATATCCTCCTTATTTTCTTTCATCAAATATTTACGGCTTGCGATTGAGATGTACAAATCTGTTTTTTTTTCTTTTCTTGATTGGTCATTGTATTCAAGTCATTTTTTTTAGTTTTTCTTTTTATATTTTATCAAATTTAAGTTTTTAATTGTAAATAAATCAATACATCCGTTCATTCGTGAATGGATGCTACATTGGATGCAGATGTTAAATTTGAAATTCGTAAAGAATTGGGATGGACACGGATGAGATGAAAACCAGACCATGCTCACCCCACTTTGTTCATGTTTTTCAAAAATTTAACACCAAACCCCACCTTTGTTGACACAACTTTTATCATTATTTCCCTGCCTAATAGATACGCATTCAGTGATCAATTTCAGAAAACTCATTGGAAATCTTCCACTGGCCGACAGAGTTTTAAAAGTGAGGGTATATTAATTATATGTCCCTACTTTTAACTCCCTACAAATATATCCTTATGCAACAATAATTATGTCCCTCCTTTTTTATAACCTTATCCATTTAATATTAGATTACCTTAATACCCTCACTCATATAATATTTTTCTTTATTTCAAAATACAACAAATTTGTTCCACTACCACTTCCCCACCACCACTAGCACCACCACCACCAACATTCAACTACCATTCCACCACCACCACCGTTCAACAACCACCACCTACCAACCGCCACCACCACCAATATTCCACCACCACTCCTTCACCGCCACGATTACACCACCACTAGTCCTCCTCCACCACAAATTCGTCGTCGCCGCCGCCGCCACCAACGCCAACACCGCCGCCACCAACACCGCCGCCGCCAACACCGCCGCCGCCGCCACCACCACCGTCACCATCACTGGTTCAAATTTTTTTGTATCAACAAAAAGTAGTTGATCCATTTCAGTTGGATCAAACAATGGATGTTTATCCATTGCGCTTGGATCAACAATAAAAATTTATCCATTGCGCTTGGATCAACAATGGATGTTTATCCATGTCGATGGAAAATGCTACCAGCTCATGTTGCAGTTTCAGATCCACCAACAAAACCATCAGCAGTAGAAGTTTATCTAGTTTATCCAAGAAAAAAGGATCAACAGTAGAAGTTGATCCAATTTTAGTGGATCAACAATGGAAGTTGATCCATGTAAAATTGGATCAATAATGATAGTTGATCCATGTAAAATGGAGTGAACTTGGCGTGAGTCGAACACGCATCATCTGACATGGAGTCAGTCATGCTACCATTGCACCACAAGTTCAACATTAGAACAAATTTACATGATTTAAACTACAAAACATGAGTTCAAAGGATCAACAACAGTAGTTGATCCCATATAGATGGATCAATAGCTCCAAGACCAGCTTCAAAACCAATCTCAGTTAAATCAACAATGGATGTTTATCCATTTCAGTTGGATCAACAGTGGATGTTTATCCATTGTAGTTGGATCAACAACCATAGTTGATCCAAAATATATGGATCAACAACCATAGTTGATCCAATATCACTGCCTGCTTCAACCCAGATAACCACCATATTTCATTACATGTAGCTTCATAAACACCAATAGCTCCAAGACCATCTTCAAAACCAATCTCAGTTGAATCAACAATGGATGTTTATCCATTTCGTTGGATCAACAATGGATGTTTATCCATTGCGCTTGGATCAACAACCATAGTTGATCCAATATCATCGCTCGCTTTCAAACCCGATAACCACCATATTTCATTCAAAGAATGTGCTTCAATCTCTCAGAACAACAACTCATACCAACATCGCCACCAACAAAATCACACATCTCCAGCACCACCACCACCACCAAATAACCAAAATCCAACACCAATTTTATCATTCCAACCAAAACCACCTCCATCTACATCACCAATTTTACCCAACTAATCACTTGTAATCAATGTTTGTGACCATTTTTATTTTCAATTTTAACAAGAAGTTGCATAAAATATAAATTAAACAAAAAAATAAAATCATTATGGATTATCACATTACGTTCGCAAACAAATTAAGCTTTTTTTTTCTTAGTAAAGCACTAAGACAGAGACTTACGTAACAACGGATGCAGGTTTTAACACCGTAAGGACTAAATAAAGGTTAACAAAAAGCTAAGTAGATCTTGTGGTAAAAATATGTAGGATGTTATCCACAAAAACAAATTAAGGTATGAAAAATGTTGAAGTGCCCAAACCCAATCACAATAAAGGGACATGGGACGAAGAAATGGCCAGAAAGACACAGTGGAGTGGATACCCAAATGCTTTATAAAAGATAATATATCGAGATGAACACTAGACTAGTCCTAACTGTTATCAAGTATGAAGAAAGAGGGAAAATAATAGCAATCATTGTTATTGCAAAGGTAATCAAAATTCATTCTAAGATTTCATTTGAAATTACTTACCATTTCAAACCCCACATATGCATTCATGAGCAATATGACAGCGTCGGCGTACTACTTACATCTTTGAATTGAAGATGGTTGCGGAGGAAGTTGGTGGTAATGGCTAACACGAAAGACACGAGAGAGGTGGTGGTGGAGGTGATGGCTAAAGGAGGAAAAACATAGCTGGTGATGGAATATGTATAAACGGTGTACTAGGAGGTGGTGCTGGAGCTGGTAATCGATTTGGTGCAGGTGGCGGATCTGGTGAGTTTGAAATCAGATCGAGATCCAAAATCAAATTAAACTTTGTATATGAGTTGGTGCTGGAGCTGGTAATCGATTTGGTAAAGTAATTGAATTATCTGTATAAACGGTGGTAGAGGTAACGGAGGTGGTGGTACTGGTTATGGTGGCGACGATAAAGATGATGATGGTGGTGGTAGTAGCCGCGGAGATGGTGGTACTGTCTACTGTGTGTTTCGCTAGAAATAAAGATAAGAAGTAGATTCGATACAAAGGTTAAAAAGAGTTGGGTATGGTGATGTAGGCGGTGGATTAGGTATTCAATGAGTCGATAATGGCGTGATGAAAATAGAGGTGGCGGCGGCGGCGGCGAAGATGGTTCTGGTGGTGCAGCGACGAAGACGTGGAGAGTTTCATTGATTTTTATGCGAACGAAAAATTTCTCTCTCTTTCAGTTTTAAATACCGGAAAACATAATGGGGGTATATTTGGAAATCTCTAATTTGTTAATGGATCCATGATGGGCTTGTACAAAGAGAGGGACATATTTATTGTGTGATAAGGATATTTGTATAACCCATGAAAAGTAGGGACAAATATTCAATTACCACTAAAAGTAACGAGGGCAGATTTTTTGGGTCCCTGGGCATATGTGATACTGCTATGAGCACCACATCGAGCGCCGGGCCGGGCCATGAGAGTGTTGAACCATACTTATTACTAGCAGTAGTCTTAAAAATCAGTTGGACTTTTGAACTCATGAGATTAACAATATCCATGGTTTTTTATAAAATTTGGGGTTAGTTTAGTATGTTTAATGGTCCGCTATACAACAAACTTATATCTCGTTATTTTCTTCCATCAAACATTTAGGGTACGTGATTGAGATGCAAATTCAATTTTTTTTTTTTTTTTTGATCGGTCATTGTATTTAAGTCATTTTTGTTAGATATTTTTGTTCTTATCAAATTTAAAATTTTAATTAAAAACAAATCAATATAATCTGTTTATCCGTGCATTCTATGGGATGCTGGATGCAGATGGAAATGCCAAATATGAAATCAGTAAAGAATTGGGTTGGACAGGGATAAGATGAAAACGGAAAATGGGTCATTTGTCCAAATATTTTTAAAATATGGTTAAAATGGACGACTAAAATTAGTATGGGTGAAACAGACACCAAAAAAATAGCAAGGATGAAACTGGATTCATCCAGACTTAAACTTAGAAAATAACAAAGATTTAAACCTGGATGCATCTTGATGTAAATTAAAAATAAGAAAAATATTTGAAAATAGGTAGGATGAAACCTGCATCATCCCGACTATTTTTATATTTTTGCTCATTTAAACAATATCAAAATCTAAATGTCCTTTTCACCCAAAAATTGTTGATTTTGATCTTTTTAACCAATTTTGTGAGATGAAAACCCTCGCCACTATTTTGTTCATGTTTTTCGAAATTTTAAGACTAGGCCCCACCTTTGTTGACACAACATGTTTTTCAAAAATTTGTAAGACCAAGCCCCACGGCCCCCACCTTTGTTGACACAACTTTTATCATTATTTCCCTGCCTGCAATATGTGCATTCAGTTTCAGTGATCAATTTCAGAAAACTCATTGGAAATCTTACACTGGCTGACATAGTTTTAAAAGTAAGTAACAGGGGCAGGCCAGGAGGGAAAATGCTAGCTTGACCGACACAATGTCCCAATCAAGAATCCCGCGTCTAACAGAGAGGTGGGTCCCACTTGCCATATTGGCAATCTCGATGTTGAGAACACGGCAGGAGCCGTCCATTCCCCTCTCGGGATGAAAAGCGGGAGAAACACTCGGTGAGTGTATCACTTCCCGGCGAGGAGAGTGTTGAACATACCTGCATTTGACTATTCTGTATTCACTTCTCCACCTATACCTACAGTTTTCTTTGTCGAACATATATATATATCCTGGCATTTTTAGGGGCGACCTCAAAAGAATTAGGGGCGACTTTTTTATTCCCAACCCATATACAACATTAAGAGATGTCCAAAAATTGGGAAAATACGTTAATGCCCCTACATAATCGGAAGCCATTTTGTGTCCGATTGTTAATACTAAATCGGGAGTTTAGTAACGGAAAAATACTACCGATTGATATGAAATTTGTGCTAAATGCGTATTTGGGGCTACTATTAATCGGAAGTTAATGATATATTCATTTACTACCGATTATAGGCTCAACTAAAATTCAAAAAATTGAGAATTTTTCAAAATCTCATTTTGGGGCAACTCAGATTCTGTGAGGTATATGAACTATCTTGACTACCGATTATTGTAGGATATTTGCAAAGAGAGACACCGTATAATCGGAAATCAGGATTTTACCTCATTTACTATCGATTATAGGCTCAACTAAAATTTAAAAAATAGATGATTTTGGCAAAATCTCATTTTGGGGCAACTCCATATTCCGTAGTTATATGATTTATCTTGACTACCGATTATGGTAAGATATTTGCAAGAAGAGCCACTATATAATCGGAAGTCATGATAACTTTATTTACTACCGATTATAGGCTCAACCAAAATTCAAAAAATTGAGAATTTTTTCAAAATCTCATTTTGGGGTTACTCTATATTCGGTAGTTATATGACTACCGATTATGGTAGGATATTTGCAAATAGGCCACTATATAATCGGAAGTCAAGATAACTTTATTTACTACCGATTATAGGCTCAACCAAAATTTAAAAAAAATGAGAATTTTTGCAAAATCTCATTTTGGGGCTACTCTATATTCGGTAGTTATATGACTACCGATTATGGTAGGACATTTGCAAAGAGAGCCACTGTATAATCGCAAGTCAGGATAACTTCATTTACTACCGATTATAGGCTCAACCAAAATTTAAAAAATTGAGAATTTTTGCAAAATCTTATTTTGGGGCTACTCTATATTCGGTAGTAAAATATCCTAACTTCACTACCGATTATGGTAGCATTTTAGCCAAAGGTCTATTTTAATCGGGAGTCAAGATAACTTTTTTTGCTACCGATTATAGGATAATCAAAATTCAAAAGATAGAGGATTTTATTTCGGGGTTGCTTTATAATCGGAAGTTAGATGAACTAAATTGATTCCCGATTGTGGATTAACTTCCTGATTGTAAAGTTATCTACCGATTGTAAAGGGTAGTTTGGCCATTAAAAAAATAAAAGATAAGGGGTAGCTTAGATTTACGTTTGGGTGACCTTTTTTGTCTTTTATAGTTGCCCCTAATTCGTTTGGGGTTGCCCCTAAAAATGCCAGGATATATATATATATACGGGCTCATATTGGAGAACGGTGATAAACAATCATATCAACGTAGAATCTAAGCATATAAATATACAATCCTTCTATACGCACCCTGAAACCAAACCAGATACAAATCGCTTCTCATAATTTTTTTTTATTTTATGGGTCCCAATGGGCCCGGAAAACATGCAGGAATCGGTTTGTTTGCGACGGTTTTCACCTGGTTTTACAGCTTCCGTCTGTAAAAACTTTTTGATAAATAGAATACAGTATACACTGATCGGTCTATGTCGGTATTGTCGTCATGTCCACTCACTTTTCTGACCCAACCAATTTGGGATTAATTAAATCCTTGAAGTGATTAGTTGGAATCTAAATCAATATAAAAAAGGCCAGGTCGACAATTAAGACTAAATAGGAGAGTAAAACAAAATAAAACAGAACATTAAACACTACTAAATGTCTGCTGGCGCGGCCATTTAAATACTACTATCATTCTTTGGAAATTTCCTTCTTTGTATAGTTTGTTCTCTCTATTACTTCCATTTCCAGATCATGCATAATAATGATCCCAACTATGGTCGAGAGTTCCTTGGCGGACATGAGTTGGCTAGTTACGACCGTATGAAAGACATGAAAGTATTTGATGACACAAAAGCTGGTGTTAAAGGAGTTGTTGATCATGCCGGAGCACTTTCCAAAATTCCTAGGATCTTTGTTCGACCAGACGATGAGCTCGCTGAGGAGGAGGAGTTTCGTGTGCTTAAAAATTGTGTTAACAGTGAGAGTAAGTTTGAGACTCCGGTGATTGACCTTGAAGGGGTTGCATGGATGGACAAGAATGACGTCGGATATGAACAACGACGTGAGGAGGTTGTCAACGAAATTCGACATGCGTCAGAGACGTGGGGTTTCTTTCAATTGATTAACCATGGGATTCCTGTAACTGTGATGGATGAAATGGTGAAAGGTGTGAAAAGATTTCATGAGCAAGACGCGGATGCGAAGAAGCCCATGTACTCAAGAGATCCGAACAAAAGTAAGGTGTATTTTGATAATCATTTTCATTTTCATAAAGCAAGATTTACTGAATGGAAGGACAGCTTAGTCTGTCGGATGTTATCTCCTGATCCTATCAACCCAAAAGATTTACCGGAGACATTCAGGTACTCTTTTCATATCTTCCTGCACACTTAGGAGTATAAACTTTGTGCACAAAAACAGTCCTTTTGATCGTGACTGTTGCTTCTAGTACTATCTTGTTGTAGAAAATCTTTGATATGCTGATCTATTTCCGGGTTATGTACAATTTTGTCAATCAGAGATATTATGCTGGAGTACACAAAGCATGTTATTAATCTGGGAGATACTCGTCGAGTTACTATCTGAAGGTTTGGGGCTCGCAATGGAATGTACCAAGAACTTGATCATATTTGTGATTACTTTCAGCATGCCCAGAGCCACAACTAACTCTGGGCAGTGGTAAGCACTCCGACTCGACGTTTTTCACTGTTCTACTCCAAGACGACATCGGTGGCCTTCAGTTCCTACATCAGAAATTCTGGATCGATGTTAAGCCAGTCCATGGATCTTTATTAGTGAATATCGGGGATTTACTCCAGGTATGGATGCATGAATCGTATCGTATCTTAGCTAGAATGAGACTATTACGAATGTCAATGTGTCATAATGCTTTATTCATGTATGTATGTGCATGCGCAGGTGATAAGCAATGAAAGGTTCAAAAGCGCAGAACACAGGGTGGTGGCGAAGCTCGTCGGACCAAGAATTTCAGTGGCATCATTTTTCAGCGGTTCTAAGACATATAGAAAGCTTTGTGGTCCGATTAAGGAGGTGGTTCAGTAATTATCGACCATTATAGAAATCAGATATCACGATTAAAGATTATTTAGAGCTTTTATAGGCGGCTAAACGTGTTAAGCCACTTTAAGTTGTGATTTTAATACTCCCTCTGTTTTTGGGCCAAATTGAAAAGGTGAAAGTATCTCTTTTCCAAAAACGGAGGGAGTATAGTTTAGGTGCTTTGTTGGTCATTTAAGAGGCCGCTTTAAATTGTGACTATGCCTGGCATAGAATTTTAGTTGTTGGAAGTCTTGAAATCAGATTTCGGTCTGAATAGTGGTGATTTAGTTTTTTCTTTTGCCAACAATATAATGATCACCTCAACCATTTCAATCAGCACCACGTGCCCCCACCACCAGGAATATCACCACTCATTATAGACACCACATCCTCCAGGGTAATCACCTCCAGTTTCGATCCATAATTTCCTCACTGTATTCTAGAACTAGCTAAATGTAAAGATGGGTTCTAAATGAACCCTAATTTGGGGCATACAATAAAATTTGGGGGCATACGAGATAAGACAAAAAAAGGGTGCTCATAGTATTTTTAGGGTTGCCCTTATCCGCCTCTTTTCTAAAATGCAAAAATACCCTTCTGAGATTAGTGTTAAATTAGTGTTAATCGGATTAATTAGTTGTTAATGATTGTTGTTAGTTTAGTGTTAATTTAGGATAATAATTTTCTTTTTAAGATAGTTAGTGAGTTAATTTTGAAAAAGAAGGAGGAAAGAAGAAGGAGAGGAGGAAATTTTTTTTTTTTTTGTTTGTGATTATTGAGAGATGTGTGATACAAATTCGAGTGAGGAAGGTGAATCTTCATCACATAAAGCTAAGAAAATACATATCAATTACGATGGAGATCCAGACATTGCTTATTTGTTGGATTATGAAAATGATTTTACCCAAACTCAACTTTTTTCTCAAGCTCAAGATGATTCCTTTATGGAGCCAAATCCGTAAGATGAGTACATGGATGAGGAACCCAATGCTAATAATACACAGTATGGCTGTATAAGTTGTTTAATTTCCGTTTGTAGCTTGATTTCACCAAAAGTTAGGATTTCGCAACTAGTTCGGCGTGTAACAGTAAGGTTCGCAGATAATATATATGCCGAACCATAATAAATAAGAACAGTTCGGTTTCTTCGATTGAGAAATATATGCGCCGAACTGTCAGTCAATTATTTTCGCGCCAAATAATATTCATGGTTCGGCTCAACTGTGATGTGAAAATAACAGCCGAACCGTAGAAAAAAAATAAGAGTTACAGTGTAATGTTCGGCCTACACGTTATCGAGCCGAACAATATTTTTTGTTTTCATAAATTTCCAAGTCTTCTGGTTCGGCTTATAATATTAGTTCCCAATCGGCCGATTCCATGTTCGACAAGTAGTTCGGCTTTATCTTCCAAATACGACCAAGCCGAACCCTGAGATCGGCTTACATAGAGTACATATTGTGAGCCGAACCTTACCCAAAACTCGTGCGATATTCTTGTAGATTGTTCCTCAAATGGAAACTATGGAGGATCAACCACCGCTCGTTGATGTCATTCATGAAGATACTAGAGATCACTTCCAAACTGAATTGGTAGGTAACTAACGTAGTTTATGTTTTTATTAATTTTCTAGTATGTTGTATGCAAAATCATTAATAAAACTTAAGTTTTGTACTTGTGGATATGTAGACGTGGAAAACCAAAGAAGAAGTCGTTAAATGGGTTGAGGAACATGCTTGGAAAATCAATTGCGCCCTAGTTAAAGGTAGACAAAGCCGAAAGGAGCGGATTGAGATGGTTTGTGAGAGGGGTGGGAAGAAAGTAAGCAAGAAGAAAAAGGTAAGCCATATGTTGGGAAGACCTGGAAAAAATATAAGACTAAAACAAGGAAGATAAATTGTCCTTTCAAGATCGTCTTAAGTTGGAACATAAATGAAAGAGTTTTCACAATGAATAAAGATATGGATTGCCGCCATAACCACCCACGTCCAAAGGATCTTCATGGACATTATAGAGCCGGAAGACTCAAAGCTCATGAATATGCGGAGGTAGATAAAATGACACGAGCACGTATGGCACCTCTAAAATTCTTAGCAAGTTGAAGGCGGATGATAAGAATAATAAGACTACGTTGCAACAAATCTATAACGCTGTAAGTACTTTGAGAAGAAAGGATTTGCAAGGTAGGTTGGTAATGCAACAATTATTGTGGTTGGCGCAAAAGAAGAAATATGCTTGCCAAAAGAAATTGGATGAATTCGGCCATGTGACGCACCTTTTTATTGCCCATCCAGAATGCGTAAAGTTGGCGTTATGCTTCCCACAAGTTCTCATATTGGATTGCACTTACAAGACCAATAAGTATGAGATGCCCTTGATGAACGTTGTTGGTCATACGTCAACCAAGTCACCTTTCACCGTTGCTTTTTGTTTTTTGCATGATGAGTTGAAAGAAAGCTATGTGTGGGCATTGGAACAAGTGAAGTTAATCTTCCGGGAGGATGCTCTTCCAAAGGTCATGGTAACCGACCAAGAGGCGGCATTGATGTTTGCTATAAGGAATGTATTTCCGAACGCGCAAAACTTTCTTTGTACCTTTCATGTATGGAATAATGTTCGGAAGAAATGCCAAGGGATAATCCAACCGCTTAAGTTGAAAGAGCTAGAGAAGATTGCTACATTACCGGATGGAGAACGAGAAGTGAAGAAGAAAGAATTCAAGCAAGCATATGAGGCTAATGAAAGGATGTGGGCATGTTTCCACAATGATTGGGAAGCTTTGACTTGGTCCATCACCGAAGAAGTGTTTGAAGAAAATGTTGCAAAGCTCATTGCGAATTGGGGCGTCAAATACCCGGAGATAATTATATATTTACGCAAGCAATTCTTGGATACCAACGCACATAGATTTGTTAGTGCATTTAAAAACCACCACAAGCACTTCGACAACCAAGCTACAAGTATGGTAGAGTCGGCTCACTATCGTTTGAAGAGGAATCTATTTGGGTGCGTGGACACGTTCGTCACACGTGTTTGACGCAATGGAAGACTATTTCATGAGTGACGTTATAAGAATTAGAACGTTATTCGAAAAAAGTCTAATGATGAAGCATGATGATTTCCCGGATGATAAGTGGCTCCGGGGACTAACCCATAGGGTCTCTCATTTGTGCATTGAACTTATAATGAAGGAAGTGGATTTGATGGACAAAATGGATGCTAACTCCCAAGAAGAGTGTGTTTGTAAAATGAGGGAAAGCATGGGACTTCCGTGTCCAAGCATGAACTACTTCGGTACAAGGATTGTCTTATACCTTTTGAGGATATTGATCCTCATTGGAAACAATTGAGTAGTGATCCTATGCCCGACGAGGACGATGATGTAGAGATTTGGGACACACCTTATGGCAAAAGGTTGGCCGAAATGTATCGTGGGATGTTGCGACCTGAAAACAAATCTTATGGGACAACATGATGCCAATCCCGTATCCTCACACCCAACAAGGTATATTAGAACCTGAAAAGGGGCCACAAAAAGGTAGGCCACCCACGAAAGAAAACCGAAAAGAGCAGAGAGCAAGAGCGTATGCTCTTACCAAAAACCCACACCTACCACAAGGGATCCATGCGGGGTCGAATACCATGATGCAAAGTACGAAGAAGAGAAGAAGGCAATAGAGAAGTTAGACAAGATGGATGAAGTGAAGCTATCAAAGAAACGTGGTCGACCGAGCAAGGTTAAAGGTGAAACAAGTAACAAAGAAGTTAAGAATAGTGGTCCTCTATTTCCTCAACCATTGGAAGGAGACGTAAAGCTTAAGGGTAAGATGTTTCCATCTCAACAAATGGAAACAACAAAGACCACTCCAAGTGCCCAAGCAAAAGGAGAAGAAAACCATATATGCGGAAGGGAAAATGAAGGGTCCTAAAAGAGATAGTTTGGGGAAGTATTTGAGACCTTCTAATATGATTTACAAAAACTACTTGGAGAATCTACCCGAAGCCATTCATGAGTTTATTATATCCATGGATGATGTTGAAGGGGATGGAAATTGTGGTTTCCATGTCACTGGGGAACAACTAGGACCTTTTAAAGATGGTAACCAACCGGTTTCCCAAGGGGATGAAGTAAATTATATTCACAAAGATTGTTACAAACTCTACGCCGAAACAAGGACTTCTACAAGTCAATGATGCGAGGTGGCGGAGACCATGGGGTCGCACAAGAGTTCATTAGTTTTGAACGGCGTTTACATGGGGATGTCGTCATCACAAGTGACCATTCGATGCAAATGCCGATATGTGGGTTTTTAATCGCGGAGACCTTCAATTGCGTTGTTCATTCTTTTGCGAGGGTGGAAGTAGTTACACCTACGCCGCCATCAAAACCTTTCCATGAGAGTGTGAAGGATAGAAGACTTGTTATTGCATTTGTTCAGTGGCTGCCATTATATCGGTCTTAAGCTTAGACCCGGTTGCCCAATACCTCCATTGTGTCCGTTAGCCTTTGGCCATTTTTTTTGAAAAAAATTACTCTATGGATTGGTGTGCAAATTACGCCACGTAGATGGAGCTTTGGAGAAGTTTGCATCCACCTCTTCCACCCGACTAGTGTGTCTAATGGATGATGAGGATGAAGAAGATGTTTTTGAGGATGATGAAGAAGATGGAGAAGAAGACGTTGTAAGGTTAGGATCACCCTAGTACTCATTCCATTGGATATATATTATCGTTTTGCATTTTGTTTTCGCCGGATGCCTAGGTTGATATGAGATTATAAATGCTACATAATGTATCCTAAAGCGCGTCTCATGAATTGAATATATTTTGTGGTTTTTGAACTTGTTTGTTGGTGCAAACATTTGAAGAAAAAGAACTTTCATTATACGGTTCTGGCTAATAAGTAAAAGTATATTTTAGCCGATCCCGATAAAAATTTCATATATTATACTTTCTTTATTTTTACATTCGACAATTTCTATGTGCCGAACTATAATGTCGCTAAGTATCCCAACACACAAGATCGTTCGGCTTATTCAAATATTCAATAATAAGCCGATCCCGATAAAAATTTCATATATTATACGGTCTCGCTTTACATTCGACAATTTCTATGTGCCGAACTATAATGCCGCTAAGTATCCCAACACAGATCGTTCGGCTTATTCGAAATATTCAATAATAAGCCGATCCCGATAAAAATTTCATATATTATACGGTTCGCTCGTTTACATTTGACGATTTCTATGTGCCGAACTATAATGCCACTAAGTATCCCAACACACAAGATCGTGGGCGTATTCGAAATATTCAATATTAAGCCGATCCTGATAAAAATTTCATATATTATACGGTTCGGATTACATTTGACGATTTCTATGTGCCGAACTATAATGCCAAATATTCAATTTGAGCCGATCCTTGCATATAAAAGAAAAGTATTTCCCAAGTTTCAAGGATCGGCTAACTAAAGACAATTCTTAATAAAAATCACTAACCATTACAAAGTACCAATTACAAGGATTTAATAACCAAAACGAGTTATAACAAACTTCCTAAGGATGTTGTAGTGATCTTGGTATTTGAAATTTTTCCCTTTCCATCTTCGCCATTCCTCTAGAGCTCGAACAACAATCTCATCATTTGTTTCACCTTTTAGCCGATATCGATTGACAATCCGAATCATAGCTATGAAGTCCCTAACTTTATTTTTAATTGTTTCAATTCGACAAAACATTGATGCCCTATCCCTATTGTTTGGATTAATTGTTTCATTGGTGAAAGCTTCATGAATTCTCGACCAAGTAGTACATACTCATTAGACCCTTTACCCGTCGCTCGGCACCCTTCTCCGGATAGTAAGTTACGTAATGTTTGCAAAGAGATAAATCTTCTTCAAGAGTATACTTAGGACTAGACGCTGCCATTTTGTGCTTTGATAATGAGATATCATATGTCGCTATATATAGTGCTATGTAACGGTTATATTTTCAATTTGAAAACCATCTCCAACGGCTACTTTTCAAATTTTGAAAAACTATAAGGGTTCGGCATAAATATATTTCCATTTCAAAGCCGAACCCGAGCATTTTTCGAACTTGTTGTTTTAATGGTTCTAGCTTATTCGTGTCTTGTATAATGAGCCGTACCAAATGCTTACTCCAAAATTTGTTTAAGGCAACGGTTCTGGCAAGTACGAATATTGTAATTTGGGCCGAACCATGTTTCTTTAAGTTGTTTCGTAGACCTCCTAACATTCGAACCAAACATATTAAAACATGTTTTTTATGGTAATAAACCAAACAAGTGTATTTAACAAAACATAACAAAATATAACAATCTAAGTGTACTTCACGACACATCCAAACTTATAATTCATCGACCACGACCTCTTTTCCCGTGTAGGACATACATTCTCGTCCTCTTCACCCGCTTGCCCGCCCTAGCAACTTGACTTGAGCCTTCACTTTTCTTGTCGTGGCCTCTTGCTCGTCGGCCTTTTCCCCGGTTTATTGGGTCCTTTCCTTTGTTTATGATCGCATCCCACCGGGTTGTACCAATCCTCTTGCTCCTCCACCGTCATCTTAGTTTTGCAAGAAATTCTTTTCTTCAAATTTCTCAACAACTCTTTCCCGCCGCAACCCGGTTCCATTTAAAGGTCACTTAAACAAGAACTTTAATATTTAAGAAGTAACACTTAAACAAGTAAAAATGGAAGACGTCGCTACCATTGTTTTATATGCCTTTGGAATGTCAACGGCCTTTGACTTCTTTTTGGCAACCTTTGCCTTCTCCCCGTCGCCTACAACTTGACTTGCTCTATTGATAATAAGCGGATGTGAAATTTCATTATACCAATCCATATAGCCCGGCTCAACTTGTGGAGGACCGTCACCCAAAATATGCAAGTGGTTCATATTTAACTTGTTGGCATCCAACCTTCTCCCGCACTCTAAGGTTGGTTCTGGATCATATTTGGGGCACCACGAAGAGGTGGTGCTTTTAGTCCCAAAGTGGGTACCCAATGGCAACAACCCGAACTTATCGTATACTACCGGGAGCGTTTGGACAGATCCTAACCGACGTAGAACGCGACGAGGATCATATATTACGTAACCACGGGATAAAATATAGGTCCTAGTACATACCTATCTAAGCACAAAATTATCTTGAACAACATAATCTTCTTGAACATCTCTCAAATATGGGTCAAATACGACGTCACTCCCATCCAAAGAGTCTAATTTCTCTCTAAGATTAATAAACACATCATTCTTATTCCTTTCTTTCTTGCCTTCCATATCATATCGATTTCGTTGGCGTTTGTTTTATCCCAATTTGCATGTACCTTGGCCAATTTCAAATTGGGAAATGGTCATATACCCACACCCGCAAGTTCGGCAGATAATGAAAATTAACTAACTTGCCGAACCTTTCTCGTAAAGATCGGCTAACATATATGCATGGGTGGGAGCCGAACTTTGCACCGAACAACCAATAAAATCAAATTTAATGAATATTATTACCTCCGAAGCATAGTGAAATTGCCTCCAATGTTTGTACTTGCCAACCTAGATGCTTGTGCGAGTTGATTGAGTAGGTAGGCAAGTGACGCCTGTCCCCCAAGCATAACTATTAACCGAGTGGACATCCTTGAAAAATTGGAGATATTGAGCACTCACCTTGTTCCTGTAAGTGTCCGGAAAGATATCTCTTCCAAGAGTGTACAACATATATGTCATGTTGCGCTTGTTTCACTAACTCCTCGCTCATCACCAACTTTCCATCTTTAACCCTCTCCGCCGTTTTCTCAAAATAGGTTTTCAACCTCAACAACTTGAACTTCTTGTTTTTCTTGTAGGCCGCACCTTTATCATCATGGGTAGAAGTGACATCTTTCACGTAACAACAAAACTCTAGTTCGGTTATCGATTTTGGCCAACCTAGAGTTTCATTCGCCAACTTATACAACTCATCCCAACTCATATTGTAAAACGCCGCATCCACGCCTTTCGGGTGACACTAAGGCCCGTAATCTTATTCGCGCCGTCGAGTGATTGTCATCTCGCCAAAAGGGAGATGAAATGTGTAAGTCTCGGAGCAAATCTCTCGGCAAAGGCGAGGTCTGTCACTCTATCACATTCCCGATGACCATATTTAATGGCAGGCCATAAACTGATGCTTGCACTATAGCAATCACCTCGTGCACCTCTTTAAACAAATCCCAATGTGCAGCCCTTTGATGCCTCAAAACTCGACCGCACGACAATGGTCGAGTCTCATATATCTTCTTAGCCCAAGACTCTCTCAGTAACCAATCAATACCTTGCCACCGCTCTACCGGGAAGACCGTGTGGTAAACCATCATCTCTTGGATCTATTACATCATCATCATTAGGAATGTGAAACCCAACAACACGAGGTTTAGCATCTTGCTTCTCTGGTTGTTGTTGTTCTTCCACTTCAGGTTGCTCTTCCCGATTTTTCATTTTACCCTTTTGGTTCCTATAAATAGCACAAATACATAAATAGGTATAATCCTTTAGAATACACGGCATATCCTTAAAAAATATGTTCTTGAACTAAGTTCTGCGTATACGTTCCTAACAGCCGAACCAATGAAACTCAAAGATCGGCGCTTAATAAAGTGGCCGAACTGCTCAGCTTAAAGGTTCGCGTATAAAGATTACACCGTATGAGCCGAACCGTTCTCCGTGTTTCAAAATAACCTAAGTTTTTCCAATTAAACCTAGTCTAACAAAGACAATAAAATTCATTAATCAACAAATTAAATGGTAGGGTTTGTATAACATACCTTCTAATCCTCATTTCGGGGTTTCTTCTTCACTTGATTGAACTTCTTTTCAATTTCAGTGTCAACTCCTTCTAATGGTTGTTGGTCTTCAATTGACGGATTAAGAAGATTTGGAGCGCCTACCAATTGCTTTTTGTTTTCCACGAGCCATTTTATAGTTGTGTTTAATCGACGATCGTATTTTTTATGAATCGACGATCAATTTAAAGCGATGAAATATGATTTTAACAAGCTTTTATCCGACTTGGTTTGAATAGGAGAAGAGGAGAAGAACCGAAAAGGTTCTTTTGATGTTCCTTATGCTTTGACCCAAAAGAGAATATTTTGCTTTTATATCAACGTAAGGGTAGTATAGTAATTTAAAAGTATACAAAAATACTTTGCAAATAGTTCGGCTCTAATCTAAGATGGCACATGGTGCCGAACTTACAAATAAGAGAACGGTCCGAATGTCACAAGTAAGGTTCGTTTATACGCGTTAAACACTTATAAGCCGAACTGTTTACTTAGAAAATAGAGAAATGTTAGACTATGGTTCGCTAATACGTATTACATATTTATAAGCCGAACATGATACCGTAACTTACGTATCGCAAAGGCACTCAAAGCTTAGCATTTCACTTAAATATAAAAGCATAACATTGTAGTTAAACATCAAAACATTGTACCGAAAACCAAACACATAACATTGTTTTCTTCAAGTAAATAAAATTGTGCTAAAATCAAACATTACTTAAAACCAAACCATAAAAACCTAGTGTACTTCAATTTGAACATAATCATCTATTGAGCACGACAAGCGTCTTCCACCACCACGACCTTTTTAGCACCACTTCCACTCGCACCTTCACCTTTGTTGATTACTCCATCCCAACGGCTGTACATATATTCTTGCTCTTCCACCGCCATATCCACATTGCAAGCAATTTTCTTCTTCATAGCCTTCAACACGTCGTTACCCCCAGCCATCTGATAAAATTTAGTTAAAACATATAAGCAACAATAGTCAAAAATATTGAAAACAAGTTTAAAAGTATGCACTCAATATACCATAGTTCTGTAAGACTTCGAAAAATCTTCAACCATGCCCTTTGTGTTCTTCCTCGTCTTCGGCTCGACTTCCCTTTTGTGTTCGTTCTCCCATCTTACCATCTACCAAAGCTTGACTTTCCCTATTAATGATTAAAGGATGTGAAATTTGGTTATACTAATCTATATAAGCCGGGTCACATTCAAGGATGATCACGCAACTCCTTCTAAGTCAACCCAACTTAATTTGTTATCTTCCAATTTATCCCAACAATCAATGGTAGGATCGGGATCATATTCGGCATTCCATGAACTTTCCGTACTCTTTGTTCCCTTAGAACCCTTGGGCAACAACTTGAACTTTGATTCCTCGAGCACCGGAATCGTTTGGATAAATCCATATTGACGGAGTACTGACGGGGATCAAACACCGTAAAGCCTTCGGGATAAAACAATGGCCCATAGTACATCCCCAATGGCATATCTTCATCCTCAACAACTTCATCATCTTCTTCATCCTTTTTGTATGGTTGAAATACAACTTGTTCAACAAATCAAAGAGTCTAACTTTTCTCTCAAAGCTATCAACATTTCCTTTATTCCTCTTCTTATTTACCTTGAAACTCCATTTGGCCGAGGTAGGGAATGTGTCTACCCATTTGTCATCTTCCTTGGCTAAATTCAAACCGAAATGGTCATATATCCATACCTACACCAACAATATAAAAAACAAAAAAAAAAACTTAAGTATTAGGATCAAGAGAATTGGATTGGATCATGGAGGTTGTGAACTTTGGGAAACAGATCAGTTCGCTTATACTCAAAAACACCTAACGCCGAACCTAATAAGTTCTAGCTTTAGTAAATAAAAAAAAATGACAAGCCGAACCTTTGGAAAGGTAGGTTCGGCATACACAAAACCAAAATTGAAAGCCGAATTGTTTTCTTGAAAATGGAACTACAATGTGTAAACATACCCGAAGCATTGTGAAATAACCTCCAATGTTTCTACTTGTTAACCTAGACGCAGCCCAAGTTGCTCAAATAGGAAAGAAAGGGCCGCGGTTCCCCAAGAGTACTTGTGGCAGCTTTTCAAATCCCTTAACAATTGGAGGTATTGAGCGTTAACCTTGTTCCCACTCAGTATCTAGGAAATATAACACTTCCTAAAGTATACAACAAATACGCAGCAGCAAAGGCGATTAGTCGTGACCTCGTCCATAACCAACTCCCCTTTGAAATTTTCTCCTTTGTGTCTCCAAAGCACTTTTTCAAAGCAAGAACTTGATTTTCTTCAACTTCTTAGTGCTAGAATCCACAAAATTCACCTTTTAGCAAATAACAGCAAACTCCATTTCGTTTTGTCTTTTTGCCAACCAAGAGTTTCTCAAAGAAGTACATACAACTCATCCCAAGTCATTTCATAAACCGCCGAGTACACATTTTTCCCATGTGTTCTAAGACCACTAATCTTCCGTGCATCATCTGGAGTAATTGACATCTCGCCAAAGGGGAGATGAAATGTGTAAGTCTCCTGGACAAAATCTCTCACAAAAGGCTGAGTTTGTAACTTGATCAAATTCCTCTTGTGCATAGAAAATAAGCAGGCCATAAACCAGAGCCTTGTACTAAAGCCACCACCTCAGAGCCTCTTTGAAAATATCCCAATATGCGGCGGTTTGGTGTCTAAGTACGCGGACTGCAGCCCCGTGATCCGAGTCTCGTAAATTCTCTTCGCCCATGACTCCTTGTAGCCAATCAACACTCTTCCACCATCTTCGGGAGACCATGGGGCAAACCATCCTCGCGAGGAGGTATCACATTATCCGGATGTGGAATGTGCTTACTGTCTCCCTTGATGTAACAACTTTCTCTTGTTCTTGTTCTAGTTCTTCTTCTTCTTGACCTTCCTCACCAACATCTTCATCATTGTGATCCTTCTTGTTCTACTGTGCAAAGAGCAAGTCATGTCAATTCCCCTTTTGCCCGCATGCAAGTTCTTTGTGCCACCACCTCGAGGTTTGGGAGTTTTTGAGTTAAGGAGTCACTTCCATTGTTCTCCTTTTAAGTTTCTCTTTTGAATTTTCCAGATGGGTGCTAAAACAAATGACAAACCTTAATTAGTTTTCCAAATTAAATAAATATGATTCTACTACACAATTTGATAACTCACCGATTAACCGGACAAGTTTTGAGGAAGCTATTGGCCATACGCGACAGGCCGTTCTAAGACATTCGATATTTATCAATATGAGCCGAACAAGGTGCCCAACAAGCTTTAGCCATGGTCGAGAAAGGTTCGGCACATTCGATATTAATCACAATGAGCCGAACAATGAACCCAACAAGAATAGACGGTTATTAAACAATGGTATTTAAGTTCGGTCGGCTATCATACAAAATTTTATGTGCCGAACTAATTGGTTCTACTAATACGATATTCAAAAATATCACAAATGTTAAGCCGAACTGTTCTTCGCCCGTATAAAAAATAAGTTCTACTGCGTTATTTCAAACCTAACACTACCCCGAAACTAACAACAACCTAGACGAATCTCCGATTACATGTCATAAATCAACGAAATACGAAAAAATAAACAATGGGTTTGTGGGAAATACCTTTCTATGTGAAATTTTAAAGAATCGCCTCTATTTCTCCCTCTCCAACACCAATCGATCCACTAACCACTTCATCTCCATCTTTTCCAAATGCCCTAGATTGAAATGCTTCGCATTCAACACCAGGATTCTAAGACCGTATTTCTAGGGCATCGCTAACACGAGGTGCCATGTATGTGTTTAATCGACAAATCAAACCAACAAAGTTTTAGAAATTTTCTTTAAATTTTGGAGAAGAAGATAAGAAGAAGAGGGAGAGAGAAGGGTTTTTGGTTTTAAAACTTTTAAAAAAATTGTTATATTAGTGGGTAATGGTTAATTAGTGGGAGGGTAGTTAATTAGTGATAGGGTAGTTAATTAGTGGGAGGGATTAAGTGAAAGGGTAGTAATGTAATTTAAACTAGGCAGGGGTATTATAGTAACTTAAGCATCATTATGGCAGCCCTTATAATTTGGCATTGGGTGCCATAATATCTCGTATGCCCCCAAATTTTATTGTATGCCCCAAATGATGGTTCTTCTAAATTCCAGGGAATGTATAAAGCTTACGGCACTTACCAGTCATTAGACTCATTACTATCCCGAAGCCCAGACCAGATTTAACTCTTGGTACACTTACCAGTCATTAGACTCATTACTAGAACTATCCGAAGCCCAGAACCAGATTTAACTCTTGGTACAAGTACATATTCAGATCCATTATTAACTAGCAAAAATAGTATATGAGATTTACATTTTCATTTTTATCGAAAACATTAGTCTATGCTAGCTTTATGAAATTTTTGACGCATGTTATCCTATATGTTTGAAGATTTTAACCCTTGCCTCCTTCGCAATAAAATCCGCCGCCGAGTTATTCTTTCTCTTAATATATTTCGCTTAGCTTTGAGGTAGATCACCCAATATTTTCCTAATTTCTTGCAAAGTATTTTCCGCTGACTACTAAAAGTTTGTGTTAACCTTATTTAAGGTGTCGCCAAAGCTTTTCGCGGTTCATTATGAATACGCTTGATATGTTTTCCTTTAACCACGTAACCGCTTTTAATATGGATTTTGCTTCGCATGGAAAGTCGATGTCACCCACTCCAACTCGCGCATATATGTGCATGAAAGTTTCTTCGTCAGGCGAGTATAGAATGAAAGCATATCCCATCGATAAATCTTCTTTCTTAAAAGAAGCTTCAATGAAGATTATCCGATCCGAATTTAGGTTGGACCAGAGCAGCTGGTTCGCATTTTACGATGTGTATTTAAATTGCTTTGAATGGTATTTGACGTGGAAGATTGTAGGAAATTATTGAATTTCCCTATTAGGTTGATCGGGTCTGGGTTTATTTTCTGAAAAACAACCGAGCATCTATATTTCCAGAGGAACCAAAGAGTGGTAGATATTTTTACTTGAAATTGGCTCAAGTTAGCCTCCGTAATCCACTATTTAACCCAGGAAATAAATGTGTTGGGAATGTAACTGGAGAGAATATTATTTAGGGATAGAGCAAACCGCACTGCTCTTGCAAACGAGCACTCACAGAAAAGATAAAATTTCGTTTCCTGCGCTTGATTATTACATAATTGGCAAATCGGGTCAATGTCCTTATTATGTGCACCTAGTCTAGCATAAGTTGGGAGAACTTTTTGCGACAACTTCCAGATGAAAAGTCTTGTTCTTGGAATTGCTTGAAATTTCCAAATCTTATTCCATGGGAAATATAATCTGTTAGTAATGTCTTGATCCTGATTGGCTAGAAAGTTACAAACATTTTCGATCGTGAATTTCCCGAGTAATGGTGGCGCCATCCGATGATGTCCTGCTCTTGTTTCCTTGGATTGAGAGCTTGTATTTTAACCCTATCATCTTGGAAAATGAATTGATTTAACTTTTTCTGATCCCACTTATTTTGATCCGTTATTAGCTCTTGAACTCTTGTTGGTGCATGCTCTTGCGTATTTGGGACTTTTTGGATTATATCTGAGTTAGAACTCATCTGTCTTCCCAAATTTTGCAAACGTTTCAATAAGACGATTATGAGTCTATGACTACTGAATGCTTTGTCCATGTATATCTAGAGCGAGACCATTATGAGTATATGACTACTGAATGCTTTGTCCATGTATATGTCAGGTGATAAGCAATGGAAGGTTCAAAAGCGCAGAACACAGGGTGGTGGCGAATCTCGTCGGACCAAGAATTTCAGTGGCATCATTTTTCAGCGGTTCCAAGACATCCAGAAAGCTTTGTGGTCCACTGAAGGAGCTGGTTCAATAATTATCTTAGGCACTTTTAAGAATATCGCGATTAAAGAATAATGGCTTTATTGGCGGCTAAACGTGTGAGGCCCTTTAACTCTTTAAGTTGGAGGCGCTAAACTGTTGTCGGTTTTCATTTGTGCACAGTAAGAGGCCACTTTAAATTGTGACTATACCTCCGATAAGTTTTTAATTGCTGTGGAGGTCTTGAAATCAGATTTGGGTCTGAATAGTGGTGATTCATGTTCTTGAAATCAAAGTTTCGGTTGTCCCATAAATAATTTGTTAGTTCTTACTTCTCCCTCGGTTCCAAATTAATTAAGCTAATCATTTTTAATTTTGTCCCAATAATAATTGATTTTATATCATTTGATAGTCATGTTTATATTCGTTATGTAAGTGTTTTTCAATGATATAAAATTTACGAATATCCGTGGTATAGTTTGAGAGATAAATCATTTATGAATTGTACTACTAGCTCAACTATTTTGGGATAGAGGTAAGTATTTGCCAACAATATTACGATTATTTCCACCATTTCAATCAGCATCAGGTACTCCCCACCACCAGGACTCATTATACGTCACATCCTCTCGAGTACTCACCTCCAATTTCGGTTCATTTTTTTTTTTTTTGATGCATAGGTATATTAGATAAAATTAAGAAGGGATTACACGTGGGAATGTTGTTCCCCTGGTGCCATTTATTACATATTGTTTCAAGAAACTGGGGATAGAATGTTCACAAATATTAGCTTGAAATACTCCCTTTTGACTGTTATCTGCCGCATGGTTGGCGAGGGCGTCTGCTGCTTGGTTGGCTTCCTTGTATGTATGTTGAATTTCGTACTGAGGGATTTCTTCCAACCTTCTTGTAATTTCAAAAATCATTTCTTTCAAATACCATGGGGGGTCTGATCGCTCCTTGATGAAGTGAACTAGTGTTTGAGAATCTGATTCAATGTAAATTTTAGTCCATTGGTAAAGTGGGGTCGATCTTAGAGCCATGACTAGAGCCCAGGTTTCAACTATCTTAGAACCAGCCTTGTAGGAGGTAAATACATCTTCATAAGGAGTAAAGATGCACCTGAATCAACTATCCACTCGAATCGTAACCTCGCGTAACTCACACAAACATCATTACAACCGAGAATAAAATGATATCACCATCTCGTTTGCAATGACCGCAACATCATTGTCTTGTTTATCATTTCCTTTCCCTTCTTGTGTTCTTGCTTCAAGCTTCCTACATTCATTTGAATAATGACCTCTCATACGACAAGCTTCCAACATTCAATGTTCTTTCCGACTTTGATTTACCCCTTGACTTGCTACGGCCAACTTGTCTTCTGTCTTTTTTTCTACCCCGATTTTCTAAAACAAGAGCTTCTGAATGAGAAGAGTCTAATGACCTTCTTCTAACTTCTTCATTCAGCAAACTGTTTGTAGCAACAGTCATGTTCAACTTCCCCGTCCGGAGCGAGAATAACCGAGACAATTCCTCAATGGCTCCCAACCTGTCACTGCAAAGTATTTAGCAACAAGTAAGCTTGAATCTCTTCAGAATTATCATCTCCATAGATGTAAGCTGATTCATAATACCCCTTCATTTCATTTAGATGTTGCGCCATTGAACTCCCTTCCTTGTAGCACAGCCTTTCCAAGCCTTTTTGAATAGAAGAGCTTTTGCACAAGGAGACCGCTGATCATATATCCGCTCTAACTTGGTCCACAAAGAATATGCTAGTGTCTCACTAGCCACATGATGAAAAATACCATCATCAATCCACCGGACGAATGAAACCAACCGCTTTACGCTTAGTAACTTTCCAATCTTCTTCACTTGTCTCTCAGCCTCACTCCTTCTTCTCTATTGTACCATAGAGATCTTTACAATATAACCAGTCTTCCATCTTCACCTTCCATATCACAAATTTCTCACCGGTCAAATTGACCATTCTATTACTAGTACTAGCTTCCGTCATTGCACATGATTAGCTCAACCCAAAAGCTTTGATACCACTTGTTGGGGGAGACTTACCAAATCCGAGCCGCTATGCGCAATACGAAACCTACACAAGCAATGACATACAAAAGCGGAAATAACACAACTACGCAATATAGAAGCAATCACACAATACCGGCAATTACGTGGAAAAACCCCTCCAAGGTGAAGGGTAAAAAACCACGGGCAAATCTTCCACTATGACAATAATGGGTTACACACAATTCTCCCAATTTGGGGATAAAAACAACTTCAAGGTGCATATAGCACTTGGATACCTATTTGCCTAATTACACTCACCCCTAAGGATGGATCAACAATTCATTCACCAATAAGATGAGATTCACTATCAATTTGACAATAGCAAGAGTAAGATTACTTACTACTAGAGTTTGAGCAAACCCTAGATTTTTCCCCTTTGAAGAGATGTGGAAATTGATAAATCAATCTTCACCACAACAACCAATAGATCCTTAGCTAAGAACCCTTTCTTCTTCTCTTCAAGATAACTTCAATCTCACCAAGAATGGTGGCTTAACTTTTTCTCCCTCACTCACTCTCTTTCTCTACCGCCTCTTTCTTTTCCTCACAAAATGAAGAAGATAAACTTCATGTGTATAAAAAACACTTCTCCTGATGCCTTTTGTAAACATAACAAGGCAACCACTAGTTAACTCCCCCCATTTGATAAGGGCACACCTGGACTGTTGAGCCATAAGGCGCGACTGTGCCCAACAATCTCCCCCTCACGACTTATGGCGAGGTACCCGTCACCACCAAACCTGCCCTACTGTAGAAATACACATGCTTGTACTTTGGTAGCGACTTTGTCATCATATCAGAACCGTTGTCATCTGTATGGATTTTCTCAATATACAAGACCTTCTCGTCAAGAACTTCTTGTATCCACCGATACCTAATATTGATGTGCTTGACCTCGAGTGAAAACTCGAATTCTTGGCCGAGATGGATGGCACTGGGTCGTCACAAGAAACGATAAACCTTTGTTGCTTCACACCGAGTTCTCTAACAAACCTCTTCATCCATATCATCTCCTTGCAACTCTCCGTAGCTGCAATGTACTCGCCTCGTAGTAGATAATGCCACACATTTTTGTAACTTGGATTTCCAAGACACAGCTCCCCCGCATAGGTAAATAAGTAACCCGATGTCGACTTGAGACCGTCTTGAGCACCCGCTAAATCGAACTGTAGCCAACTAACTCGTTTGTCACCTCCATAACACAAACACATATTAGAAGTACCCCTTAGATACCGTAGTATCCATTTCAATCGTTTCCCAATGCTCCTGCATCAGATTTGATAGAAATCGTCACCACTCCAACCGCATAAGCTATATCCGCCTTGTACACACCATTGCATACATCAAACTACCAATCGCGGATGCATAAGGAATATTCTCCATCTTCCGTTTCTCAACATCATTCACAGTGACATTGATCATGAGTTAACTTAAAATGGTTTGCAAGTGGACAACTTACCTACTCGTACTTGTCCATGTTAAATCTTTGCAACACCTTCTCAATGTAGCTTTCTTTGTGATAACCACAACATCCTTGCTTTCCTATCACGAGTGATTTCCATGCCAAGAATACGCTTTGCCGCACCCAAGTCTTTCATAGCAAAAGACTTGCTCAAATCTGACTTCAACTCGTCAATTTTCTTCTTATCTTTGCCAACAATAAGTATGTCATCAACATATAGCAAAAGAATAAGAAAATCACCATCAAGAAATTTTTGAACGAATACACAATGATCTCAAGTTGTTCTCTTGTACCCATGTTCCTTCATGAACGATTCAAACTTCTTGTACCATCTTCTAGAGCTTGCTTCAAACCATATAGACTCTTCTTTAGATTGCACACCATGTGCTCTTTGCCTTTGACTTTAAAACCCTCGGGTTGTGCCATATACACATCTTCCTCCAACTCGCCGTGAAGAAATGTTGTCTTGACATCTAGTTGTTCTATCTCAAGATCCAAACTAGCGGCTATTGCCAAGACAACCCGAATAGAAGGAAATCTCACCACCGGTGAGAAAATCTCGTCAAAGTCAACACCCTTTCTCTCGCTCATAACCTTCACAACTAAGCGTGCTTTGTACCTTGGTTGTGAGTTACCATCTTGATCTTGATTCTATACACCCACTTGTTCTTCATAATTTTCTCGGTTTTTCGGCTTGTCAACCAAATCAAAAGTGTCATTCTCATCTAAAGAACCAACCTCTTCTTTCATGGATTTCAACCACTTCGACTTTCAGAACACTAAGAGCTTCTTCATAAGACTCGGTTCACCTCGCATCCGTGAGCATCACATACTCATGTGGTGTATATTTTTGTTGAAGGTAATCTAGTCCCGCCGGATCTTTCAACTCGGCTTCTGGTTTGTTGTTGCACTTCTTTCTCAACATCACCCACCGGAACATCTTCATGAGCTTCATCTTCATGATTGTGTTCTTCTTCTTCATTTCCATTACCATCAACATCATCATCATGTTGTTCAAGAGAAGGAACAACTGGATTTGGATCCAAGGTCATATCATCTTGAAGATTTGGCATCTCAATCTTTCTCAAAGTCTTCAATAGTCTAGTCTTCAAGGAATACCGCATCCCTACTTCGATAACCTTCTTATCAACTGGATCCCAAAATCTCAGTAACCAAACTTCTCTCTGGTCCCATAGCCTAGGAACACACACGTTTGCTTTGTCATCAAGCTTTGATATCCGATCTTTTGGGATATGAACAAAAGCCCCGCAACCAAACACACTCAAGTGATCATAAGTAGGCTCTTTGTCTCTCCATACCTTTTCTCGCTACTTCTCCATCTAGCGGTCTTGAAGGAGATCGATTGATCAAATACACAGCAAAGTTGTTCATTGCTTCACCGAGTAAATGCTTCGCAACTTGGAATGAGATAACATGCACCCGATTCTCTCAAGAATAGTGCGGTTCATCCTCTCCGCAACACCATTATGTGTGGAGTCTTGATCGATTGTTCATGACGTATACCCATGCTCTTTCAATACACTTCAAGTGGTCCAATGTATTCTCCCCGTTGTCGTAACGAAGGCACTTCAAGGTTCTACCTATTTCTCTTTTCCACCATGCCGTGAAACATCTTGAACACAGAACAACATCGTCTTTGGTCTTGATTGCATATGACCAAACCTTCCTCAAGCATCATCTATGAAAGTAACAAAGTAAAAGGCACCACCAAGTGTTTTGACCCTTAAAGGTCCACATACGTCTAATGAACAAGATCAATAATACTGTAATTACGCTTGGGTAAAGTTTTATGAAAGGAAACTCTAGTTTGTTTACCAACCAAACAATGAGTACACTTACCCAATTGCATACCTTTGGCCTTTGGCAAGACTTGTCTTTTGGTGAGGATTTGAATTCCCTTCTCACTAAGATGACCAAGTCTTCTTTGCCACAACTCGGAGGTCGAATCTTTGTCAACATCATTTAACTCACCTTTAAACACCTTCACTGCATGTTTTTGTACAATGTGCCACACTTCTTGCCTCTTGCAATAACCATGGAGCCATTGCTTAGCTTCCATTTTCCATCACCCAAATGATTGTTGTACCCTTCATCATCTAACACTCCAGTGTGACATTAGATTCAAACGAAGATCTAGTACATGTCGCACATTTCGAGAACCAATGTGCAGCCAACACCGGTCTCAACTTTCACATCACCCATTCCTACAATTTTAGCAACACCACTGTTTCCCATTCCGATCACCCAAAGTCACCAGCCTTGTAGGAGGTAAATACATCTTCATAATGAGTAGCATGATAAGATGCACCTCCGAATCAACTATCCACTCGAATCGAACCCAGAACTCACACAAACATCATTACAACTGAGAATAAAATGATATCACCATCTGTTGCAACAATGCAACATCATTGTCTTGTTTACCATTTCCTTCCCCTTCTTGTGTTCTTGCTTCAAGCCTCGCTGCATTCATTTGAATAATGACCTCTCATACGACAGCTCCAACATTCAATGTTCTTTTCGGACTTTTGATTTACCCCTTGACTTGCTACGGCCAACTTGTCTTCTCGTCTTTTCTTCTACCCCGATTTTCTATAACAAGAGCTTCGAATGAGATGAGTCTAATGACCTTCTTCTAACTTCTTCATTCAAGAAACTGCTTGTAGCGTGATCATGTTCAACTTCCCGCCCGGAGGCAATAACCGAGACAATTCCTCAATGGCTCCCAACTGTTATGGGTAAAGTATTTAGCAACAAGTAAGTTTGAATCTCTTCAGAATTATCATCTCCATAGATGTAAGCTGATTCATAATACCCTTCATTTCATTTAAATGTTGCTTCATTGAACTCCCTTCCTTGTAGCACTGACTTTCCAAGCCTTTGAATAGAAGAGCTTTTGCACAAGGAGACCGCCGATCATATATCTCGCTCTAACTTGGTCCACAAAGAATATGCTAGTGTCTCACTAGCCACATGATGAAAAATACCATCATCAATCCATCGACGAATGAAACCAACTCGCTTTACGATTAGTAACTTTCCAATCTTCTTCACTTGTCTTCTCAGGCCTCACTCCCTTCTTTCTATTGGACCATAGAGATCTTTACAATATAACCAAATCTTCCATCTTCGCCTTCCATATCACAAAGTTCTCACCGGTCAAATTGACCATTCTATTACTAGTACTAGCTTCCGTCATTGCACAGGATTAGCTCAACCAAAAATCTCTGATACCACTTGTTGGGGGAGACTTACCAAATCCGAGCCGCTATGCGCAATACGAAACCTACACAAGCAATGACATACAAAAGCGGAAATAACACAACTACGCAATATGAAGCAATCACACAACACGGCAATTACGTGGAAAAACCCCTCCAAGGTGAACGGTAAAAAACCACGGGCAAATCTTCCACTATGACAATAATGGGTTACACACAATTCTCCCAATTTGGGGATAACAACAACTTCAAGGTGCATATAGCACTTGGATACCTATTTGCCTAATTATACTCACCCCTAAGGATGGATCAATAATTCATTCACCAATAAGATGAGATTCACTATCAATTTGACAATAGCAAGAGTAAGATTACTTACTACTAGAGTTTGAGCAAACCCTAGATTTTCCCCCTTTGAAGAGATGTGGAAATTGATAAATCAATCTTCACCACAACAACCAATAGATCCTTAGCTAAGAACCCTTTCTTCTTCTCTTCAAGATAACTTCAATCTCACCAAGAATGATGGCTTAACTTTTCTCCCTCACTCACTCTCTTTCTCTACTGCCTCTCTTTCTTTTCCTCACAAAATGAAGAAGATAAACTTCATGTGTAGAAAAAACACTTCTCCTGATGCCTTTTGTAAACATAACAAGGCAACCACTAGTTAACTCCCCCCATTTGATAAGGGCACACTGATTTGTTGAGCCATAAGGCAAAGTGACTGTGCCCAACAATCTCCCCTCACGACTTATGGCGAGGTACCCGTCACCACCAAACCTGCCCTACCGCAAATACACATGCTTGTACTTTGGTAGCGACTTTGTCATCATATCGAACCGTTGTCATCCGTACGGGATCTTCTCAATATACAAGACCTTCTCGTCAAGAACTTATATGATACCTAATATTGATGTGCTTGGACCTCGAGTGAAAACTCAATTCTTGCTGAGATGGATGGCACTGGGCTGTCACAAGAACGATAAACCTTTGGGGGTCCCGGGCAACGCCCTAAGAATTTTTTGGTGAATCGTTTCGGCCGTTACAAACATATCCGAATATTCAAATCCAACAGACACCATTGATGTCTCGTTGATGAAGAGACTCATCGATTTCAGCAGAAACCCGTTGGTGAAAACCTGTCTATTCCCAACAGATGCGAAAACCTCCATAAATAGCATCTCCCAAAACTCGTTTAAGACATAACATCGAAAAACCTTTTCTGTTTTCTCTCTTAACAAAGCATCATCAGAAACATTATTTCACATGTGTTCTTGACTGGATCAAGAGGTACAAACCTTGAATTCAATTTCCGTTGTAAGGATTTCATTGTATCATGAAGGCATTATTTCACATACCTGTTGTAATCGCCAATTTATTGGGAGGGTAGAAATAATTGTCTAAAAGAAATCGTATGAGCCTTGAAAGCTTTTGAGTACAACAATCTCTTCCTGTGTTATTTCATCTTCTATTGCAACCCAGTTTTTCCAACAGGGTAATCACCTCCAGTTTCGATCCATAATTTCCTCATTGTATTCTAGAACTAGCTAAATGTAAAGATGTGTCCTAAATTCCAGGGAATGTATAAAGCTTACGGCACTTACCAGTCATTAGACTCATTACTATCCCGAAGCCCAAACCAGATTTAACTCTTGGTACACTTACCAGTCATTAGACTCATTACTAGAACTATCCCGATTCCGGGAAGCCAGAACAGATTTAACTCTTGGTAGGGGTGTGCACATTCGTATCCATTATTAACTAGCAAAAATAATATATGAGATTTACAATTTCATTTTTATCGAAAACATTAGTCTATGCTAGCTTTATGAACTTTTTTGACGCATGTTATCCGATATGTTTGAAGATTTTAAACCCTTGCCTCCTTCGCAATAAAATCTACTGCCGAGTTATTCTTTCTCTTAATATATTTCAGTTTAGCTTGAGGTAGATCACCCAATATTTTCCTAATTTCTTGCAAAGTATTTTCCGTTGACTACGAAAAGTTTGTGTTAACCTTATTTAAGGTGTCCGCCAAAGCTTTACAGTCGGTTACTATGAATACGCTTGATAATATGTTTTCCTTTAACCACGTAACCGCTTTTAATATGGATTTTGCTTCGGCATGGAAAACTGATGTCACCCACTCCGAACTCGCAGATATGTGCATGAAAGTTTCTTCGTCGGCCGAGTATAGAATGAAAGCATATCCTATCGATAAATCTTCTTTCTTAAAAGAAGCTTCAATGAAGATTATCCGATCTGAATTTAGGTTGGACCAGGAGCAGTTGGTTCAGATTTTCTGATGTGTATTTAAATTGCTTTGAATGGTATTGACGGGGAAGATTGTAGGAAATTATTGATTTTCCCTATTAGGTTGATCGGGTCTGGGTTTATTTTCTGAAAAACAACCGAGCATCTATATTTCCAGAGGAACCAAAGATTGGTAGATATTTTTACTTGAAATTGGCTCAAGTTAGCCTCCGTAATCCACTATTTAACCCAGGAAATAAATGTGTTGGAAATGTAACTGGAGAGAATATTATTTAGGGATAGAGCAAACCGCACTGCTCTTGCAAACGAGCACTCACAGAAAAGATGAAATTTCGTTTCTTGCGCTTGATTATTACATAACTGCCAAATCGGGTCAATGTCCTTATTATGTGCACCTAGTCTAGCATAAGTTGGGAGAACTTTTTGCGACAGTTTCCGGAGATGAAAAGTCTTATTCTTGGAATTGCTTGGAATTGCTTGAAATTTCCAAATCTTATTCCATGGGAAATATAGTCTGTTATTAATATCTTGATCCTGATTGGCTAGAAAGTTATAAACATTTCTGGTTGTGAATTTCCCCGAGTAATGGTGGCGCCATCTGATGATGTCTTGCTCTTGTTTCCTTGGATTGAGAGCTTGTATTTTAACCCTATCATCTTGGAAAAAGAATTGATTTAACTTTTTCTGATCCCACTTATTTTGATCAGTTATTAGCTCGTGAACTCTTGTTGGCGCATGCTCTTGCGTATTTGGGACTTTTTGGATTATATCTGAGTTAGGAACTCATCTGTCTTCCCAAATTTTGCAAACGTACGCGAATATGAGTCTATGACTACTGAATGCTTTGTCCATGTATATCTAGAACGACCCCATTATGAGTCTATGACTGCTGAATGCTTTGTCCATGTATATGTCAGGTGATAAGCAATGGAAGGTTCAAAAGCGCAGAACACAGGGTGGTGGCGAATCTCATCGGACCAAGAATTTCAGTGGCATCATTTTTCAGCGGTTCCAAGACATCCAGAAAGCTTTGTGGTCCACTTAAGGAGCTGGTTCATAATTATCTTAGGCACTTTTAAGAATATCGCGATTAAAGAATAATGGCTCTACTGGCGGCTAAACGTGTGAGGCACTTTTAACTCTTGAAGTTGTGAATTATTATAGTGGAGGCCCTAAACTGTTGTCGGTTTTCATTTGTGCACAGTAAGAGGCCACTTTAAATTGTGACTATACCTCCCATAAGTTTTTAATTGCTGTGGAGGTCTTGAAATCAGATTTGGGTCTGAATAGTGGTGATTCATGTTCTTGAAATCAAAGTTTCCGTTGTCCCATAAATAATTTGTTAGTTCTTACTTCTCCCTCGGTTCCAAATTAATTAAGCTAGTCATTTTTAAATTTTGTCCCAATAATAATTGATTTTATATCATTTGATAGTCATGTTTATATTCGTTATGTAAGTGTTTTTCAATGATATAAAATTTACGAACATCCGTGGTATAGTTTGAGAGATAAATCATTTATGAGTTGTACTACTAGCTCAACTATTTTGGGACAGAGGTAAGTATTTGCCAACAATATTACGATCATTTCCACCATTTCAATCAGCATCAGGTACTCCCCACCACCAGGACTCATTATACGTCACATCCTCTCGAGTACTTACCTACAATTTCGGTTTTTTTTTTTTTTTTTTTGAAGCATAGGTATATTAGATAAAATTAAGAAGGGAGTACCCGTGGGAATGTTGTTCCCTTGGTGTCATTTATTATATATTGTTTCAAGAAAATAGGGATAGTATGTTCACAAATATTAGCTTGAAATACTCCCTTTTGACTGTTATCTGCCGCATGGTTGGCGAGGGCGTCTGCTGCTTGGTTGGCTTCCTTGTATGTATGTTGAATTTCGTACTGAGGGATTGCTTCCAACCTTCTTGTAATTTCGGAAATCATTTCTTTCAAATACCATGGGGGGTCTGATCGCTCCTTGATGAAGTGAACTAGTGTTTGAGAATCTGATTCAATGTAAATTTTAGTCCATTGGTAAAATGGGACCGATCGTAGAGCCATGACTAGAGCCCAGGTTTCGGCTAACAACGCTGTTGTGATCCCTAATGGTTGTGCCATTGCAACCATGACTGAGGTTGTTGAGTCCCTGCAAATAAAAGCACCACCGGCTGGTCCCGGGTGTCTACGGGCTGCTTCATCTGTGTTAATCTTTATCCAATGTTGTTCTGGTGGTTTCCATCCAACATGATTTATATTGGTTGTCCGCGTCTGTGAAGTGTTGATTGTCGTCGGATTCATGCCCAGTAGAGGTGACGATAGAACCGAATCCGCCTGTGTGAACTCTGGATGCTTGCCACTTTGACTGTATCATAAGGAGTTTTGTGTTTTCTTCCATAAATCAAATCATTTATTGCTAGGCACAGTGCCCATAGAGTGAAGCAAAAAGAAGTTGTAGCAATTGTGGGTTGTTTCGATAATGGAAAATGGGTTTATTAAGTCTGATTGGGCTTTATAGATAAGACTTCCCTAGGCATTCCTTGTGTAATGGGCTTCCAAAAGCAGTCCTTTTGATAGCAAATGAAAACCAAGTTCCCGCAGCAGTTTTAATATAAGGGGGCAGTTTAAGAAATAGAAAAGCTTTCCACGTGGATTTCTATTATGACTGCCAGTGGAACTTTTTTCTGTGGTCCACCTCAGTTAAGTCCGCCGGGGAAACTAGTTTCCATAGCTCCATCAAACAAAACTGCCTCTTTTATACCGCTTCTCTGTCTTTTCTTTCTCTCTCAGTTATCCATCTCACTCTCTTCTTCTTTGTTTTTTAATCATATCCCCCAACCCCTTTCTTCATCTCCTCTGCAAAATGCAAAAGTCTCTTTTATCACATTCCCTATCTTCTGAATTATATTCATCGTCATTAAACGAGTCCTTTACTTCACCTGTTCTTATTGATGTATTCAATTAGTTTATTTATTTTTTTTGAAAACAAAAACAAAAGCATATCTTAGATCTGTATTCAATTTCTTAGATTTGTAAACATCTTTTTTCTTTAATCTTAATTGTGAACCGTTCTCTTCTTGAATCTGAAATGTAAAACCATTTTTTTGGTTTTATATGTTAGGTTCAAATAAACTATTCTTCTATTTCGTCTTGTAATCAAAGAATAGATCGAACCACCTTTATTTCATCATCAACAAGACATCGGAGTAGATCACAACAAAAATTAGAGAAGATGTTTTGGTTAGAATTATTCCGGATTTAATTGGGTTATTTCTAGTTCTAAGTAATACATCTACAACGCAGCCTAGCGTGGTAAGAAACCCAAAAGAAAATCCCTAATTTTCTAACTTTCTGTTTTCTAGTCTAGTAATAGATAAAGTTAATCTTTTCTATCAAATTGGTGCTTTTATTGTTGTTTTTATGGTGAGTTTTGATCAGTTTGATTGATTAATGAACACAGGATTAGCTGGAAAAACATGTATTGGGGATCTGGTCTTGCTTGAGACAATGGTGAGAGAAAATTTAGTTTAGTGATGATTTCAATGGAGTAAGAAATGGAATTGAGGTATGTGCATTTGATAATTGTGGAATCGGTTAGAGTTCTATACCCACCAAGAAATCTGAATACACGGTAGTCTCTATCTCCCCCTCTTGTGAAATTCGATTTGATTTTGTAAAGTTTTGATTTTTATGAGGAACACAAAGAAATTTTGATTTTGATTCATCTTTTGTTATAGTTTGAAAAATTGTGTAATGAGATTGTTGATACAGGACAACAATATGGCAAAGGATTCATTACCAATATTTCATCATTTAGGTTTGTGAAAAGCTCATGCCTTTGGTCATTCCAGTGGTAGTATTCAGGAAGGTATCCAAGCCAAAGCTTGGTGAAGCATAGATAGCGAATTGTTAGTTGAACGAAGATACAAAACAGTTGGGAATTTTTGAATTGTGGTTTTTTAGTTTTTGAAGATTGTTAATATAACTCAAGTTGTTAACTAAGAATGATGTTGTTTGAGAACATGTTGAATTATAATAGCAACCTGAGGGGGAAGATGAAACAGGTTGGTAAATTATAATAGCAACATGAGTGGTGGTTCATAGAAGTTGATAAATTATGTTGAGAGTTACTGAATTAGTGTTTTGTTATCCTTTTATAGGTAGCAAGGGAACCGGCATTGGCATTGGCATCTTTACAAATTAGTGTTTTGTTATTCTTATATTTGTGGCTTATGCAGTATGCATGACCCCCCTCAGAATCCAAATATGTTTGTACCCAAAGTTGTCCGGATTGCATGATTAGGCAGTCAAGTATGAGCAATTGTTAGTAATGAAACCCTTCGTGAAATTGCTCAAGCTTGTACCAATCTTTAGGTTCTCAATGCATCCTAATGGCCTTCAATTCAACAAACTTATGCAATTCTCGTTGTCCATTTAGAATCTACAAACCAACCTTGTTTTTGTTGCTATTATAGGTTGGTCTTCTGTTTATTACATTTTCCCTAAATTGGAGCCACTTTATATCTTGTGCGCTTAAAAAAGTGACCAACTATAATAATGGCAGATTCCTACTAGACTTTGATTTCTCATTTGATTTCATTTACTCAGATTCGAACTGGACATGCTATTGGAGTCTGTTAATGCTATAACAATGTGTGTCGAGGGATTTCTAGGCTCAATTATGATGCTATTGGTAGTTTGCTTTGTCACAACCTAGACCTGAGGTACATTGAACATTTATATGGTGACCATGGCAGGGATGTGATGGACGTATTTCTTTGATGTGCATTACCTCTGGCCAGTTGAATTTTCAATGGATGGATCCTAATGGCGTGTTACTAATTTGAATGAACTTGTTCAAAGTTCATTCAATTGAATACAATATGTCAATTTGGATTAGTAGAACACCCTAGTCTTGGAGTTCTTTCATGCACATAATGTTTGTTTGAAGTATCTCTGTCAACTTGTGTTGTGTTTCTCATCTGAATCTGGGATTTTAGTTATGTTTTGCTTCTTCTCTGTATTATTTTTTGAATGCTCCAACTATCGTTGTTTATGTGCAGGAAGTTACAAGGAAGGAAGAAGCTGCTGGTAATGATGATTTTCCAGTGCAAATCAAATTGGCCATACTTCGTCTCAGCTTGAGTGAGTTAAAGTTCAAAGTCTGAGTGCTAATATAGATTGTTAGTAAGGTCTGCAGTATAAGGAAAAAGACATTCCAGATTGGGAGTGATGTGTACAGCAGGTGTGAAGTTGTTGCCATGGAGTGGTTAGTTCAAGAGATCCTCAGCTTCCAATGGTTCTTGCCCACCACTTACAACTTCTTATGGTATTGTTACCTTCCCCTCATGTCTCTTGTTTATATTCTTCAATACACTAATGAGACCACTGCACCTGTCTGCGCCCAGCCTGGCCTATCCCTGACACGAATAAAATACGGCAGTCATGTTGGTTAGAACGAATAAAAGACGTAAATTTTCATTGATTTTGATTGTGTATGTGCTTCTAATTGTTGGGTCTCTATGTGATTCGTGTTTGCAGGGGACAATTTAGCTATAAAAGGGGCTGAAAACATTAGCAAATGACGTATTTAGACCAAGTCAATCCTGCACTCTATTTGCTTGATAAAAATTCGGAGAGAGGAGATTTTTAAATTTTATCTAAATGATGGGACTTACTCGACTTGGAGGATTAATTCAAAGATTGCTTAGGAAAGGCATAAATGATGGAATATATCGATAAAGTCTTTCCTTCAACTTAGAGTTGATGCTTTCTGTTTGTTAAGCTTGGTATAAGGATATTAGGTTGAGCATTTTCAACTTAGTGTTGAAGTTTGAGGTTAAGGTATTTTGGATAGTTGAAGTTGTAACCTGAATACACTTTTTAATACAATTTTTTTATCTAGAGTGATTTGGATAATAATTTTGCTTCTAAGGATATTTTGTTGAATTTCTTGTGGTTTCTATCACATTGGATTTATAATTTAAGATTTTGTAATTAGTTCTAGTTTTGGATTCGGCTAGATCAATTTTTTTTTTAATTAAATATGCTCCAAAGCAATACGGCTGCTTTTATCAGTTTGTATAAATGGATCTGCTGGTTGAGTCCCTAATTGAACATGTTTAAGGAGTCTCAGAGGCAGTCCTTTTCAGAAATAAGACTACTATATTAGGGCTACCAGAAACAGACTTTTTTAGCTGTTTTAAGTGTCTTTCTGGCAGACTTTGTTTTTTGATTTTCCACTAGTGTTTTATCAGGAGTAGTTGGTTTATGGTGGTTGATGGCGTTATGGGTTGGGGTCTTCGGTGCGGGAAAGCTGGTTCTGCTTCATGGTGGCTAAATAGTAGATCCCAAACTTCTTGCGCATATCGACATGTGAGAAGAATGTGTTCAGCTGTTTCTGGAGATAGCTTACATCTAGGACATTTATTTGAGAGGGTGGGGTGAATTTTATGTAATAAGGTGAAGGTAGGTAGGCCTTCGTTTATAGCTTTCCGCAAGAAAAGCTGTATTTTTAGGGGGCATTTTAATGTCCAGATGTGGGTAGAGGGTGGTAGCTGATATGTAGTTGTGGTATTGGTGGGGTGATAAGCTAGCATGCGGTATCCTGACCTGACTGAATATTTACCAATTTTTGTGTATGGCCATATAATTTTTTCAGGCGGCCCATCTTGTGGAAGGTGAATGTCAAGAATCCTAAGCATAGTCGATTGCGGAAGTTGTATCAATCGGTCATGAATCCAAGAATTTGAAATTTGATCAATAAGATGGGAAAAAGTCGGAAACATCTGACACTGGTTGTGGAATAAGGGTGGGTGATTTGAAATCTAATTGGAAGTAGTCGGGATAGAAATTCCAGTGCCAATTTGGTGAAAAATGTGAGGTATGATAGATGATAAAGGGGGAGGTGAGTTGTTTCCAAAGAGGACTAGCTGAGGGTGGGGGAGGTTGGTTGGATTGGAAAAAAGGTTCATTGTTAAAATATTTTTCTATACACATGGAAGTATAAATCGAGTCTGGTTGATCATGAATTTTCCATACTCTTTTCATTAATAATGCTTTGTTGGCATCTAAGATTTTTCTAATTCCCAGTCCTCCTTCGGGAATAGGACGTGTCAGTTTATCCCATCATATAGGATGCAGTTTTTTGATCGACGCATCATGGCCCTAGAAAAAATTCCTAGTGATCTTATCAACTTCCTTATGAACGTGTGCCGGTAGAAGATTTGTCTGTATAATATGGTTTGCGGTAGGGAGGAGTGAGGTTTTAATGAGTAATAACCTTCCTTTTTGATTGAGGCATTTCGTTTTCCATCCTTTCGCTTTGCGAGCCATTCTTTGTAGAAGTGGATGAAAAATATGTGTTGATGATCTCCCGCTTTTGAATTGGATTCCTAAGTACACATGTGGTGTTAACATAGCTGGCATGTAGAAAACACTTTGGATTTCTTCAATGTAATCTAGATCCAATCGTGGATGATGAATTATAGTAGATTTGTTGGGGTTGATTTGTTGTCTGGACGAGTTGGCGTAGGCATCAAGCAGTTGTTTTAGCTGAACTCAGTTTTGAGTTGATGCTTTAAACTTGATTAATAGGTCATCCGCGTACATTAGGTGAAGAATTGGTGGTGCCTTCTTGGATATGCTCATACCTTAAATACTATTCCGGTTCTCCAGTTGCACTAGATTTGTTGAAAGAATTTCTGCACATATAATAAAGATAAAGGATGATAGAGGATCTCCTTGTCTTGTTCCTCGAGATGGGGAAATATAGCCGTGTGGGGTGCCATTGACGTTGATGGAGTACGTTATTGTGGAGATGCACATCATGATATATTCTATGAACTTTCCTAGGAAACCAAGTTGCGTAAAAGCTCTTATCACAAAACCTCAATCCAAACTGTCATAGGCTTTCTGAATGTCTAATTTGAGTCCTATTTTGGGGTCTTTGGTTATGGGAGAGGTTCGGATGTAATGAAAAAGTTCACCAGCTATCGCTATGTTGTCGTGTATCGATCTATGAGGTACAAAAGCTCTTTGGTAGGGGCTTATAATGAAAGGGAGTAAAGGTCTCAAACGATTTACCAGGACTTTGGCTATAATCTTGTAAGTAACATTGCATAAACCAATAGTTCGGAACTGAGATGCAGATGTTGGGTGATCTCCCTTTGGAATTAGTGTGATGTTGGTGTGATTCAGCAGAGGGTGCAAATTCTGATTCTCGAAGAATTCTCTGACCATTGCAATGAGTTTCCGGTTGGTAGTGTCCCAGAAAACTTTGAAAAACTTACTCGTATATATATCCATCTGGTCCAGAAGCCTTTTCCGAGCCAATCGACCAAAGTGCCTCTTTGATTTCTTCATACGTTACCTCTCCGGGTCAAGGAATTGCATTGATTTGTCGTTAGTCGTGGGTTGATCTAAGAGAATAGGTGTTCATCTAATGTGGTATTGGCCGTCGTATATTGGTTTGTAAAATGTTAAAGCAGCAACGATTTGTCTCTGGTCAAAAACCCAGTTGTTATTTTGATCCCGCAATTGTTAAATGGTGTTGCAGCTTCGATGTATAGTTGTTGTGGTATGGAAAAAAGCCGTGTTCCTATCCACAAATTATAGCCATTGAATTCTTGATTTTTGTTTCCAGTATGTGGCATGGCTTTGTAATAGAGATAAATGGGTTGCACGTAGTTCTTTTTCTTGTTGGATCCAATGATTCAGAGTCGTACCTGTTTGAGTTGAAATTTGATGTTGTGCATATTGTATGTGTGTTGTGGATGTTTTGATCATGGTAGGGAGGTGACCAAATGTTGTTTTGTTCCATTGGGTAAGTATGTTGGCCGCCGTGATGAGTTTTATTTGGAGATTTGTCGTTACCTCATCATCAGACTCTCTTGCTGAAAACGCGAGGGTACCCAAATATACCTCAAGCTAAAACTTTTCCTACCTATAAGTCCTTTCTCCGAAAGTGATTGTCTATGGACTGAGTCGAGACAATACAACTAATCGGTTCACACTTCATGTGATCGTCTATGGATACGAGATCGACACAATACAACAATGAAGTATGTTTACTTGATAAAAGGGTTCGGACTTAATCAAACACAATAGGATTGCTTATTAAATAGGAATTAACGTTTGTGTAATTTACTTTAATTATAATAAAATAATTAAAGGAACAATTCCTTGATAAAAGGGTTCGACTGTATTCCCACGCTCCGACATGTAATAAGTCACGTACTCGGAACAATTCCTTTGGTTCGTATTCCAAACAGTAAAGGAACAACAAATCTGTTTGGTATCAACTCTCTTCAACCAAGTGATATGAGTTCGACAAAGGCTCTTCTATTTATCTCAATAAACTCCTTCGTCAGGTTCTTAGATCTATCTTATGTTCAACTACCGAAGTAATTGTTAAGATTTTGCAATCAATACTTTTAATCATAAAGAATTATATTGATGCCGATCTACACAACTAATCAATCCAATCTACCACAAGGATAAACCGATTATAGTTGGATCCTCTTATACCGAAACAAGTATTGTGCACACCAAAGATTATGAACCCCAAATCGAAATCTTCAATATCTTCTTTTTCTTCAAATCTTCTTAGATCTTCAATAAACACCTACACACAACAACTTGAATCTCTTGTGATCAATCACGCACTGTAACGGAGTCTCGTTAACAATGGATTATCACAGATCGTCTTTAGCACTAACAACAGTCTAAAGATCCCTGTCGAAACTTCGATCTAGTTTGAGTGAATCTTATATCAGAAGAGAAGATTCTCAAGAATAAACAAACTAGGTGCAATCAAAGTTCAACCACCGTTAGTCAATCAAATCAATCAAAAACACAAGATAAACCGCAATTATCTGGTTTCCCACCAACAGTACTCGTAGAGCTTCTCAATCCAAAAGAAGACTTTAAACTGAGCGGCCGTAAGATATTTCGCCTAATTAGGTTACTCTCCTCTCCGAATAGGCGGTTTCACTAGTAACAACACAACCGAATGATTAGTTTGCTATAAATGCAAACTTCAAGTATTTTGGACACCAAGGAATTTCCAAAATCGAAAATATTCTCAAAGATATTCAACATATTCCAAATTCAGTTTCCATAATTCCTGGAAATGCTCTGTCCAAAATAATGACCGAAAATACCTTTGGAAAATCTCAACTAGTAAATGCACATTACTAATTCTCGTTTTTCCCAAAATAAAATTAAAAACCTTAAATAAAAGATTTTTAACTTATTTATGTTTCAATTCTGGGATTTCCTTCCTGTAGTTATTAAGTAATAACTTTGAACAATAAAAGATAAACATTAATGCCTGTGTTCAAAGTGTGTCGACATCCTTAGTTTGTAAGTCCTCTTTCATACTTACAACCTTGAAACCGATTTGCCACACTTCCAAACAAGTTTAGAATTGGTTCATCTGACTTTCAAGAACTATGTGATTGATCAAGAATCACTCAATCACAAATCATGGGTTTAACGGTTCTACCAAAACAAGTTTCGGTTTTACCTCCATGTGAGTATTGTGCATAGTCACACTAGCTTCCCAAAATTCGATTGACTAGGTACTAGGATCGGTTCCCCACATATATATGGTATCTAACTTATATGTGTTGCACATGTCCATATGATCGGTTCCCCTTTGCCTAAAAACGTGTTGCACATGTCCATAAGATCGGTTCCCCTTTCTGCTACAAACTTGATGCACCTCATACAAGGATCGATTCCCCTTTTTTATGTGTCGCACCTCTTCATAGGATCGGTTCCCCTTTACCCAGATTCGGTCCTACACAATCACAAACTCGATCATACCATCTCAGATGATTACTTAAGATCGTTTTCACTAATAAAAGTCATACCAATACATAAGTCAGGCCTTTGTGAATAGTTTTACCAAGAACACAAACAAGTCGTGAGCGGTTATACTAAATCACACATATTGGATGTTCACAAGATATGCAATGAATAACAATCCCAATAATGCCTGACGATTTCCTTTTCGATTCATAAACAAGTTTATGAACTTACTTCCTTAAAACACATGTAAAATATTGTTTCCTAGGATGAAATCCTCACCTCATACCCATACATAATCACAATAGCATTTAAACGATTATGTCGATGTCTTATCTACAAAGTTTAATGGTTAAGAAATAAACTTCATATTGTATTCCTTAATACTATGCCTATCTAGAGTGTTCATGCTTCGCAGTTTTTTCTTCAATATGCACGACTTGAAAGATCCGTTAGGGAATGAAACAGTTCAAGTCAAATATCCCCAACCTCAAGTGGAAGGATGATGTTGTCGTTGTAGCTTCTTACTTCTTCACTTCTTCAAGTCTTCGCAATACTTGTAATGTCTCATATCCTAATACTTTCAAGCTAACCTATACAAAGTTTACTCTTGTACATATTCAAGCGACTCTTAAAATGAGTTTTGATTCACTAAAATATGACAACCAAACTTGACATTACCAACGCTTGGTGGGTTCAACCGAGCTATGCTCTAACACTTTCCCAGGCTCCATTGACAATGTGATGTATGTTGGGGTGAGATAACTGTGTTGTTGCAGGAAATCCTACACTACACCCCTCACTAGATTCCACACAACTAAGACATTTGAAGATGAATAACTACGGTTTTTATTGATTAATTCCTTGAATATTACAAGATAAAATGGAAAAGAGCTAAAGAAAATACAATCACTACAAACTTTCTCTCTCCTAATGACTTGCCCAACACTCGAAAAAGATCCCCCCCTTCAACAGTCCTGCTCGACTCCTTATATAGGGTATTACACGTTGGATGACAGCTAAGCTGTCCTTTATTTTCGGAAACGACTTGCGACAAGTCGCAAGTGTACAAGTATACAATCTCGCGACACTCCTAAACTTCGCTAGATCTTCACATCTTTCTCGTGTTTTGGCTGTCGTCATTCATTGCGTCATTTATATTACTCTTCTGCGACGCCTTCGCGATGCTGTCGTTTACTAATCTTGCGAGATATTGGTGTTGCGATATTCTGATCCTACATCTTGCCTCTTCTCATGTCTTCTCTGCGAAAAGAGAATTTCATGAGAATTAATAGCTTAAAATGCCGCAACTGTTCATATTTATTTGTTACGATCCCGTACTTCTATGCAGAATTTATTACACATGTTTCTTCTTCCACTCTTTTCTTGACACGTCCCTTTCAACCATTTTTTCTTGACCATTCACGTCCCCTCTCGCATTAAATGCATTTATTCTCGAGAATTCTTCTCTATATATAGTTTTCTCATCCTCTTCTTCTTCTTTTTTACTTTCTCTCTGCAACTTTTCTTCAATTCTCCTCCTCCGCAATTTGCGCTTCTGCTTCTGTAAATCTTCTTTTTCTTCTTTCTCTTGATCTTCACTTCTCTAATCATTCCCATATTCTAAGGATGGCTCCACCAGGTCGTAGATATGAAACCCTTTTGGGTGAAACTCAAAAGAATTTACAAAAGAAAGGTTTCACCTTGTCTACTATTCCCAATCAAAAATCTTCATCTATTCTTTCTGCAAAGTTGTTTATTGATCATCATTATGATGATCATAAAATCATAATCTCGCTAGGTCAAATCCTCGCAGGTCTTCCCATTCCTCTCTACGATCCCGAACTGCCCTTGTTCTATGAAATCCTTGCTCATGAGAAATTCTCGCGAGCTATTTATCAATTAAGTGGTGATTGCATCCGTCTAATGCTTGAATTCGCCAATCGTGGCGCCGGTAAAGGATCTCTATATCCTGATGACGTCAAAGATCCTGAATTCGCAAACTTAGAGATAGTCGCTGAAAATTATACAGTAGAAAACGTTTTTGAAAATTATCAAGTGATAAATATGAAGAATGATAAATCTCGCTGGGGTGCTCGATTGAAAATAAAAGAGAACGTTCCCGACGATAAGATACTCATGTTAGATATTGATTGGCACTGGGCAAGAACAATGTTCCTCGCGCTACTCTAAAGATGAGAAATGGTGTGTCTTTCCACTATTTTTGAACGAACCTTACATTTCGAGGTGTTCCAATACACTCCTGCGAATCTCGCAAATTATCAACCTTGGGTATTTAATTGGCCCGAGAAAGCAAAAGAGGTATACTTCCTAACTTTTATTTATTTTACAATCATCATTTCCTCTTATATATAATCTCGCAAATTTTTCAGATCACCAAATTGAGAAGGAGCTACAAAAGAAATCCAAAAGCGAGTACTCTGACGATACTTCGTTCAATCACGGATGAAGTAAGAAACATTTTTCCTTATTATTTTTAACAATATTGTTGCCTCTGTTTCTTATATTCATTCGTGTGCGAAGGTTGGCGTTGAAGAGTGATATTTCTGAAGCTGCGAAGGCTAAAGGCAAGGATAAAATCACTCTTCGCAAGGATAAATCTTCGCTCCATCTTCTAAAAACGGAAAATCCATCCCTCTTCTCACTCTAATTCCCAAACCGGCGGAGAACTCCGATAAAGATAATAATGAGGTTGATACTTCTTTTGCGAAGGAGAATTATTGGTCGAATGCTATGGCGCAATTGTCTAGTGTTTTCTCGATTCTATGCAAGGAATGGGAGATGATCGTTTTCCGCTGCTTCAAGCTCTCACAAATATCTCGCGCCCCCCTCGCTAGCGGATAATGATTCTTTCGTGGAGTTTCCAAGACAATGACTCCCAGTTTCTTAAATGCACTTAGTGCCTTGGTATGTTCGTATTTCTTTATTTCTTTGTGATTTCGATTATAAACCTTATCTTAATAATTTCTTTATTTTTCTTTATAGTCTGGGAGAGCTTCCTTTGTTGTTGCCTCAGATCTCGAGAAAAGGCGCAACAATCTTGAAAAGAAAAATCTTCAACTTAAGGAGAAGAACAAAGAATTAGAAGTTGAGGTTGCGACATCTCGCAAAAAGAATGAAAATGAGATTGCCGCTCTTCGCGAAAGAATTCAACAGTTAGAAGCTGAGTCTTCTACCCAGAAGAACAAAATATCTACCCTTCAAAGTGCTAATCAGCAACTTTATGGTATAAAACCCTTCTCTTTTCTTCATTTTTACTTTGTCATTTATTTTTCTTTGCCTGACTTATCATTTTCGCAGACATTTATAATCTTTCTGAGGAAGCCATCCTTCTCCATTCATTTCCTGAGCCTATGGATGATGATGCTCTTCTCGCTCATCTCAACAAATCTTTAAGTAGTTCGTCAAACAAAATTAATTCTCTCTCACTAAATGAACTTCGAACCAAATTTCATCTCTTAGAAATTGAGCATAGATCTAGTTTAGGTTTAGCCAACCGATTTAAACGTCTATGTCTTAGTTCCCACGAGAAAAATAATATTCTTAGGAAGAAGATTAGTACCCTTATAGATGACAAGGATCGCATTGCAAATCAAGGTGCACAGTGCATTAGCGAAATTCCAAAAACTCTTCTTGAAGTCCAAATTGAACGAGATGAATCTCTTCGCCAAAATGCCATACTTAATGAGCGAGAAAATCAAATTCGTTCACTTCTTGTCATAAATAGTGATGATGAATTCGCTTGGGCCGCGAAAGTTCTAGATAATGCCAGAAATAACTTAGGTGTTAACGTCAGTCTTCATGCTGAGCATACTGCCTTGGTTAAAGATATGATTTCTGACAGAGAAGGTTGTTTACTGTTCTTTATTACTTTACCACCTCTTTTTTGTGAAACTGCTATTAAGTTGCTAACTCATTGTCATTTGTTCGCAGAATCTGAGAAGAGGTTTCAAACTAGAATCAAGGAACTTGAATCTGAGAAAGCACAACTTGCAAAAGACTTTTCTCTTCGCAATGACAAATATTCTAAGTCAAGAAGCAACTACAAACTACCGTAGCGAATTTCAATAATTATGTCTGTCGTTTTTGCAATCAAACCATTACAACAGTTTGCGATGACCATAACATTCCTCTTTCTTCATATCCTTGTCTTCTTGATGAAGTTCCTGAAAATATGCCTTTCCTGGACGTCTCTGATAGTGATTCAAGCGAAGAAGAGGGGTCTGACAAAGATTCTGATGAAAAAGAAGAATGAATTGAGAGATAGCTCCATTTTCCTTTTCCTATTTTTGTGAAAGTTGTACATTTATCCTTCTACCATTCCATCTTTGTAATTACTTACTGTAAATCTATCATATGAAAATAAATAACAAGTTTTTACTCTAATCATTCCCATACTTGCCTCTGTTATTTATTTTCACATGAGTGATTATATCGAGGATCTTTAAGTAATAATACTTCTTATTTTCGCAATTGCTGTTGCTAACCCTTCACAAATAAATGAAGGAATATAAACGTTTTCGCAAGCTTATTTGCTTACTCAATTTCTTGTATTGTCTTATTTTCATTTATGTTGAAATTCATTATTGCGACAAGATCGCAGGACGTCTTTACATTTTCATGTAATGACCCATTGATCTTGCCTTATCATTGTTTTTGTGTGGTCTTATTTTGCCTTCCTAGTTAAAGGTCTTATTTTGCCACCCCTCATTTTTGCGTCAATATGACAGCCTAAATATTCTTGCGAACATAAAGCCCCATGACATTGCCGTCTTGCGACAAAATCGCAGGACGTCCTTACACTTTCATGTAACGACCCACCGATCTTGTCTTATCATTTCTTTAGTATTTTTGCCTCTGCATAGGATATTTTTGTTGCGACAATATGACAGGCCTAAAACTTCTTGCGAACTTGAAGTCCCATGACATTGCATGCCTTGTGACGAAACCCGCAAGACGTCTTTACACTTTCATGTAAAGACCCATTGATCTCGTCTTACCCTCGCGTTAGTATTATTGCCTCTTCGGGATCATCGCACAAATATGACAAGCCTAAATTTTCTTGCGAAAATAGAGCCTCATGACATTTGCGTCTTAAGACACTTATCGTTTCCTAATGGAGGGTGCCGCCCTTATCATCTCCCGGTTGCCCCTTCAAGGAGGCGACATCGGCCATACAAGACTAGCTCCTCCCATCCGGTCTTAACAACAACCAGGTTGTTTTCTTGCAGCCTCTTATCCCTTATACCTATAGGGCTTATGGTTATGAGACTGCACCTAAGTGGAATTTTCTTCGGGCCGAGTGCAAAGCATGTGCCAAGACTTGCCAAGAATGGCCGAGACACTTCAAATGCCCCATGCACTCTTGGCTCAACCGTGTACCTCGGCGCCTTGGTCATACACTGACTCCTTGGAAGAGACCCTCGGTCGTCCAACCAGGTGTTTATGGGTGAAAACTACTCCTGCAGAATTTGGTAATTTGGGGTGTGGATGAGGAATGAATTTAAACCTTTAAACAAATGCACTGCGCGGTGAGTGCTTGTAGATTCGAGAGATCAATCTGTGCAAGTCCGGCCTAAACCAAGAAATGGCCGTTTCGGACTTGTTTCGGTCACAAAGTGAAGGAGATGGGGTTGATCTTAGGGAGGGAAGCGAAGAAGGTGTTGAGATTGTGAAGGTGTTGGCTTGCTTATGACTTAGAACAGAAAGATGAGCAGGCTTGCGGTTGATGCAAGCAGGCTCTGGGTGTTTGAATACGATTTTTGTATTAACACTTGGTTTTCTGTCTCCTCTGAACTTGTGTCGTTGTTTGAAATAGGGCGGAGAACCTATTTATACAAGTCATTGAGCCTCATTCACGTCTCTCGTGGGAAGTGGAGGAAGTGGAGTGATGGAGTAGTGGAGTTGTGCGTCGACCAGTCTTGCCCACTTCTCATGTTCATCTCTAACCGTCCATGACTTCCTAACACGTTCTTGTGATGGCGCGTTGCACGCTGCACGCTGTAAACCGCCATACCAATACCCCAATATGTATCCCCCAGTTTGTGACATGATTGATGTCTGGAATGTGTGGATCGTGGATCCACGAAAGATAGCATGTAATGCTGAATTGAATAACTGTGTTATTCAGAAAGAAAGTCGATACTTGTGAAGTATCATGTGTATTTTATGCAGTACCTGCGTTATGGTGAGGTAAAGTGATGGGTAATGACTCCTCACTAACCAAATAACTCCTGACCAGGGTTATATAACCAAGCTGGTGAAGTTTAATGGATGAGATGATGTTTGAGACACTCATCTGTGACCGTTAATGAATACTAGGTTTTTTTGAAGAGGTGTGCAAGCATCACTCTTCAGCTTGGTCGAAACCAAGCATGGGAAGGATTTTTGGAGAGGGCCAGGCCATACATGCGTGTTGACAAAGATGATGGTGTAGGTGCCTGTATTCCGTTCCCTCATGAAAGCGCGACTGGGCCACTCAATTTGACCGGCAAGAGGAGTGGTTGAGATCGGTTTGCAGCAGAAATCTCTTACCGCAAAGGAATTGGTAACCGCGTGATATTCCCGCACACGTTCCAAGACAACCGTCCTTGGTGTTCGGTCACTCTAGCGTGTAGGTGGTAGGCTGGTGTTCACGCCCATGTCTCACCGTCCCATGAAAACGTGATCTAAGCCACTCAATTCGTCCGGTGAAGTTGAGTGGTCAAGATTAGTTTGCAATCTGGGAGGTGTAACCACACAAGTTTGACGGGCGTTTTGGGGTTAACCAGGCATGATATGCCTTGGCCGACCACATGAGGAGGTAGATGGGCCCACGGTGGTCATCTTTGGTATAAGGACTGCTTAATCTAATCGTGACCCTCCATTCGTCTTGAGAAGATGGGACGCGCGTGATGGCTTGAACCCTAATTTTGGCTTTCAAAGCCGTGCGACCATGCTCTTTTAGGCGGATTTAATTTGTTGTAACCAATCATGGTTGGTTTTGACCGATTGGTCAAGTGTGTAGGCGGTCACATGGTGATTGTGTCGACATGCTCCGGCCCTTTGAGTCTACATCCACACCCTCCATCTATACCTCGCGAAGATGGATAGTTGAGACCGTTTTGCGGCACATGTAATATGCCGCAAACCCTAATTTAGGGTTTTTCCGTCCATAATGCTTGGTATGGACGATTTCTTGGCAAGCGAAGGCCAATGGTCGACCATGCGGGTCGGGCCGTGTGTATTCCATACCGCTTGGGGGTGATGGAATTGATCCGGGGTCATCCAATCATGCTTGTGGAGTTGGATGATCTGCGATCGAGATCATATCAGGACTGATATGGTCAGTCTTGGGATGCTCAATCGGGCTAGTATAACACACCGAGAGGGGCTCAATCGGGCTAGTATAACACACCGAGAGGGCTCGGGCTAGTATAACACACCGAGAATCGGCACATGTACGGTATTTCGTACATGGTTTCATTATAGTTCTTGGAGGTTCGTGTTCTTTCTATAAGGGTAACACTCGGTCGTCATGCCACCGATAATGAGTACTGGAAATACAAGGCCGATATGAAATTCACAGGAAGGGATTGTTGCCACATGCTCCAACCTGGAGGAATTTCATGTATTCACGAATGGGATTGTTGCTACATGCTCCATTCTTGGTGAATTAAGTGAGGAGTATCAACACTTTATAAATGGCTTTATCTTTTACAAGATGTCGGCGCATGAATTTTCCGGTTATTTACAAATTTAACCTTAAACGAAAATCCACCATCAACATTAAGTCCCCCCGCCTAGCACATAATGGTTACACTATTGTGTGGTAGGCATGAGATGGTGACATACGAAATGACCAAGCTAGAGTGAATACATATTTGGGATAGTTTCACATTGTCGGGCGTTTCCTCGGAACTGGTCGGTCTTGATTAAGGATGCGAAGGAACGGGACTTGATCCGGTGAGTCGCTTTGGTTCCTCTTGTACATGTATGAGCTCGACCGCTCCTTGGTGTACTTCCTTAGTTATACACGGCTTTCTCGGTATATTTGATAAGCCTCGTTGATTGTTATCCCGAATTAGTAGCCTTCATAGGTGGTAAGTAGAGACTTCTCTTCCTTCGGGATTCTCGTCGACTTGTGAGATTATAAAGAATCATCTCAACGTGGTCGTTTATTCTATATCCCGTGTATCTCGAGTCCGCTCTCGATTTTCCGATTAAGTGACCAATTGACTTGATTTTTTTTTTTTTTTGTGCGTGTGCATGACCTCCTCTCCTTTGTAGTTTATCATGGAACGGTGGACGCTCATTCGTTGCTTCCCCCGAAAAGAAGTTTTGAAGTCGACAAGCCCGAAAACCATGCGCACGAAGAAGTAATAGCTAGGATTGATCTTCCACTTCGCGAAGTCGGCCGTGTTATACAGGGGATGTCTATCTCCCACCTTCGTATTGTCAGAGGTCGTATTTGTGCACTTTCAGCTGCAATTGACATGGAGGAACGGTGGAGGCGCGAGGAAACGTTGCAGACGCTAGTAAGCGCAAGGGCGGAGAGATTTGCAGCGCGGTTGAAGAGGCGGAGAGTTGAGCATGAACGACCTCCGAATGAAGGCAAGTGTGATTACCCGGTTCAGGACGGCGTGATAATTCTTGACTCTGATACAGACGAACCTGAACATTCGAAGGCAATTTGCGTGGCCCCTGGTGTTGCCATGCCCTTTGATGCTCTGCTTTGAAGATGTTGGGATGGAGAGGCGCGCTTCTTCGCTGCTGCGGGGATGCCCGATGTAGAAGTTAAGGGAGATCCGGAGAGGTGCATCGACGGGTGATGGAGAAGAAACCAACGGTGGTGTTGGCGAGGCCGGCCCTCTTGATGATTAAAACCTCTTTTATTTTGTTTTTCTTTCCAAGTATATTCTACATGCTCGAACATCTTCCTTGTACTCGGTGGCGCTGCCGAGTTCAAGGTTTTTTTTTTCTTCCTACGATTATTTGAATAAAGTTTTCCTTTACAATCCTTTGCCAAGGCGCAATAGGAACCTTCTCGGGCGCAAGGAGCGCCTTCGCATGTAATCCTTAGTGATAAAAGAAGTTATACAATAATGGAATATCCACGGACCCGTGATGCAATATCTTCTGGCTTTCTTTGGGCGGATGGCTCAAATCATTTTCCGCACACGTTCTGTTTCCTTCTTCCGTGAGATGTTTGCTTAGGGTTTCCTTTCTTGCTCCAGTGGGTTGATTTAGGTGACTCGGGACTTTACGTTTTTAGGAGTAAAGAGGTTCTCGGATGAAAATAATGCTTCAATTGAAAATTGAAAATTGAAACCTAACTATGAATGCAAGTATTGCAATCATTTTCCGGAGGAATTACAAATATGACATGAAACTATAAAAGGAAACATTATTTGGAAAAATAGAGCACAACGTTTTAAGGTGTGGAGGATCTTTGGAAAGTGGTAGCACAAAGTATCTTAAGTTCGGTAAGGTTTGAGCCATCGTGAGTGAACTGTTATGCCCTCTAGTTTATCAGCGTTGATGAGTTTGCGCAAAGAGCCGCCTAGGATAACATCTCGCTACTAGGTATGGTTCATCTTCTCTCTCGGTGGGTGAGCCGGGTGGAGTGGTCATCTTCACCGTCATGCTCCCAACATTGAACGGTCATCTTCGTCACCAGTCTCCAATTCCAAACGGGTTTGGTCGTGCGGATACTTGGACATTCTTCTCATCGCCTTTGACCCATGACCTCTACACTCTTGATAAAACGTTTGAAAGGGCCGGCTTCCCATTCACATCTCTTAGTCGAGGTTGGTCCGTTGGTCGGAGTCAGTCCCCAGGACTTGTCAGAATGAAGGGCGGTAGGTTGTAAGGAAGGTTGCGTGACGAGACTTACTTGAGATCGGAACTTTTCAATGTATCTTTGACGGGGCTCTCTCCGGGAAGTTGTGTCACATTGGTAAGTTGCTGGTGCGGCAACAGACAGTCATCAGGAGGTCCAGAAGGCATGTTGGAGATTCTTTCAGGTATCGAAACCGGTAGAGGACAGACTCCTAGTATTGCTTTGTTGTCATGCATCCAAGGGCGTCCCCGGGATCATGTTGTAGTTGGGATGATCTTTGACTATGTAGAACTTTGCTCGAGTCGAGGCATCACCCAATTTGACTTCCAGATCAATATATCCGTATGCATCTCTGGGCTTTCCTACTGAATCTTTAACCACAATCGGGTGGTAAGTAGCTTCCTGCTTCGAAATCTTTGCCGCTCTTAGGGTCTTGACAGTAATGATGTTAAATTCGGAAGCCGTATCAATCAACACGCTATCGAATTCAACGTTTCTCAAACGAGTGACGGTTAGGAGTCCCGGTTTCCATTGCTCATGTCTTTCGGGGAAAGACTGGGGTTCTGGACTGCTCTGGATGCAAACGCCTTCTGAAACAACGTGGTTGAGGGCGCAAATATGTCTTGACGCTGTCCTTTGGAGAAGTACAAGATTTCACATGTGCTCCATCATAGATTATGCGGTCTTATGACAGAATCCCCGAGAAATCATGCGGTTCTGATAGGTAAAGGGTCTCTATGAACACCCTCGTTTCCAAGGCAAGTTGCCGGTCTCTACCTTTTCCATGAATATTTGTTTCAACTGTTACAATCTTTGGTTGGATGATGGACGAACCTGTAGTAGCAACAATATCCAGGATCCGCCATTTCTTCCTCGGTTGGAGGACGTCGATAGGGGGCAGCTTTACGGCGTCGTCTTGGATCCACGCTTCCAAGAGTTCTATCACTTCATTCTTGGGAAAAGGAAAACTTTGTGTCTTTAGTGTTTTGTACGGAGTTTTGTCCTGTTCCTTTTCGAGATGAAGTCTTGTGTGCTGGGGATGCTCGCTTGGTTTGTTGTTCCGAAGCTTTCCTCTTTTCTCTTCCGCTTACCACACTCACAGAAGGACCAGTGTTGTATTGTTTGTTCGTGAGGCGCCTGCTTCCTCGACTTTCACGCAAATCTTCACTTCGAACAACTCTGGTTCTTTCTAGTAGTCTTTAGTGCGATTGTTGCCGAACGTTTTGCGGCCGTGGAGTTGAGAGAATGTTTGAAAGCCGGATTCTCCAACAGAGCGCGGTATATGGGTATCATCCCATTGATGCATGATTCCACCAATTGTCGTTGGTGACATTAGGATCGTGACAATCCAGCGCTTGGGTTCTGAATCTTTTAACGAAGTCGTTGGGATGTTCGTTGTTCATTTGGAGAATTCTTCTCGTGTCTGAAACGTGATTTGTTCAGACACGAAGAAATACTTCCCTATAGAAAGCATCGACCATCTCGCTCCAATTGGATATGTTGTTAGGCGCAATGTTGTTGTACCAGTGTATGCCCTCCCCGTGAGTGATTTTGAGAATTCTTTTAGGCGTAAAAATGATTGTATTCATGTTCCCCCAAGGCTTCAAGAATCGGGAAATGTGTTCACGAGCATTACCAGATGCCGTCGTAGAGGGAGAACTGGGAGAGGTGTAACCTCTTGGTAGAGGAATCCGTTGCACATCTTGAGGGTACGGTGGCTGATGTTGGTGTACGTCCGTTCGGTCCCCTTTTCCTCGATTTTGGAGAAGTCGCTCTAGATCCTCACGCGTAATGAAGTTGGAAGGCTGGTCTCTCTCCCTTTGGCGCTCGGGAGCAACACGAGTTTCTTCATTCATGTGGGTATGAGCGGAAATGCACCGCTCCGGGTGTATTGAATGCATCTCTCGCCGACTCCAAGGGTTGCCGTGAATCTTGCGGCAATCGTTCGATCAAAGTTTTAAGGAAAGTGAGTACCTCTTTCGAGTTGCGGCCATATCTGTTTGAGTTTTAGCAAGAATTTCCTCGCTTCTCCATCATGTCCGCAATGGTACTAGACGGTGGTCCCCCTCTTGTGCCTCCGGCTCCTCGTCACGATGGAGGAGTGAGAGTTGTTGCTCACGGTAACCACCGGAGGCGTTACGCTCGAAGAGATGCCGGGATTTGCTTGCCGCTCGCTCGTGATGGGAGGCGTCACACCTCTTTGGGATGTCTCCGGCTCCGCTAGTGTTGGTGACAGAGGTAACGGCTCCTCGAGATGTGTTGGCTACGGTAGCTCCCCGACAGTACGTCAACACCAGGAGTGTTATCCATGCTAGCTCGGTCCGAATTGATTGCCGATCCAGACCTTAGTTCCACCATCTTGAAAATGAATTGCTGATTGAATTGGTTCTAAGATCTCCCTTTCCGAAATTGTTGAAATTGAATCGATCTTTGAAGAAATTGACTTTATAACCGAGAGATTAATCTCCCACTGTGGTCGCCAATTGTTTATGGGTGAAAACTACTCCTGCGAGAATTTGGTAATTTGGGGTGTGGATGAGGAATGAATTTAAATGTTTAAACAAATGCCACTGCGCGGTGAGTGCTTGTAGATTCGAGAGATCAATGCATGCAGTCCGGCCTAAACCAAGAAATGGCCGTTCGGATTTGTTTCGGTCACAAAGTGAAGGAGATGGGGTTGATCTTAGGGAGGGAAGCGAAGAAGGTGTTGAGATTGTGAAGGTGTTGGCTTGCTTATGACTTGGAGCAGAAAGATGAGCGGGCTTGCGGTTGATGCAAGTAGGCTCTGGGTGTTTTGATGAGTGCACAATTCTTATATTTTACCACTCAAATTTATATTTATTAGTTCCTGTTTTAGTACATATTTAATAATTTTGTTTATGTTTGCAGTGTTCTAATAAATAAAGCTCGCCAGGACCAAAATGCTAAACTTTGCTGGTAAAATGGAGGAATGGATCAATATATCTCAATACACGGATGGACAAACAAGAAGCTGGTGCTTATGTTGTGATGGACAAGAGCTTAATGTCAAATGTGTGCAGTTTAGAAGACGGCATACATTGAACTTTGGAAGAGGCATGCATGGAATTATTAAACAATTAAGGAAAGTGGAGATTTGAAGGTCCACTTCCATTATAAAACATGCAAGCACGTGAAAGAAATATTTATGTCGACACCATGTTAGAATTTCCATATTTTGTTCCTCATGACCACCACTTAATAAGCTAAAGAGAGTTAATGGACCAATAAGAGGCAAGGAAGTGGACACTTGTCACCCATTCATTGGCTAGTGACGTGGAGGGAAAAATTCAAAAAAGGAAAGTTGGTTTTGGCTAAACCTATATATATGTGCTCGAGAACAGGAGGGGAGGTAATTAATTACTGACCGAGGGAGATAGAGGTGCTAGAAAAAGACGAAAGGTGGAAGTTGAAAAGACTTTGGAGGAATTAATTGTTTTAGAGAGAAAGTGGTGCTGCTAACCTTTTGCAGTTCAGTTTGCATTTCCATTACTATTTAGCGAGCAAGAGAGTACGATTGGGTCTGTCAACGTACCAACGAAACGTCATTACTCTGTAAGCAATTATTTTTAATACAATGATTAATCAATTTTTCTCCATTCTTCGATTCATGAGTAGCTAAATTTATTCTCTAGGGTTTTGGAGGAAGTTATTTTCGATGAGTGAATTTTAGTAATTGTTTTCTTTGGCAAAAATACTCCAAAATTGTGTTTTAATTTGTCTAAAAATTCTATCTTCTTTACATGCTTCGTAATAATTGTTTTGGGTAGTTTCTACCGTTCTTTTATAAGCGAAGGAGGATTAGGCTTTAGTATAGCGACGAAAGTCATAAAAAAAGAGCTTGTAACGTTATATTTTCCAAAGCATGAGATTGAGTTCGAAAATTGTTTCGAGTAAAGTAGGAGTATTTTGTCAAAAGGAACTATTATTGAGTTTACAAATATTGGAAGTAGTGGAATCCAAAACCCTAGAATCTTCTCTCCTTCGTAAACAAAAATCAATTTTAATTAATTTGTTTTAGTATTTTTCTTTATTAATCAAAAACCAAAACCTCAACGAGTCCGAGAATCCAACCCTTTACTTACCACACTTCAAAACTACATCAGTTTTTGGCGTCGCCGACGCGGACTTGTAATTAGGTTTAGGTTTTAGGTTTTGCATTTTTTTTAGGTTTTGTATATATTTTATTTTTATTTTTTTTAGATTATTCTTTTGTTCTATTTTACGTCTTTGGAATTTTTGTTTTTGTTGTGCAGGTTTTGCTTGAAACGGAAGTTGAAAGGTTGGACTTGCCATAAAAGGAGAAAGCCGAAGATTTTATTTTGTTTGGACCTTTTATTTTTGTTAGTTTCTATTTTCCTTATTTTTGGACTTGTATATATTGTTTGTGTTTATTTTTAGTACTTTATTTATTAAAAAAAAAAAAAAAAAAAAAAAAAAACACTGCACACACCAATTGCATCTCGTCAGACTACCGAATTTAGGAAACTCGTGGATTAGTAAGCTGAACCCGTGCCTTGGGCCTTATGGGAGTTACCAGCTGAAAGTCCACAAACCTCAGCCTCGTACCTTTGAGTATATTTATTTGTAGGTAACCCAAGCTTACCTAAATTAGTTAGCCCAAGCATTTGCATGTGCACATTTTGTTGAATTCTTGTATGCCGAACGTAAGAGAGACGCTCTAGGACGGTTTATGCGTGAAAAACCTAGAAGTGATATTTTAGGAAACAAGAATCTCGACTATCTTTATCTAGAAAGTCCTATTTTTGGACGTTCTTCTCACGGTGAGGAAAATATCCTTAATACTTCTATTTTTGCCAAAATGGCTAAGGAAAATGATGATGAGGTCCCAGTAAAAACCCTTAGGGATCGTTTGAACCCGTTTAGGGTAGTGCGTGACCTGTGTGTAGTTCTACCAAACTTCTACGGTCCGAGTTTGATATAAGACCGAGACTATTGGAATGCTACGTAAGTTTAGGGGTTAGAGAATGAGAACCCGTATACCCACATAAGAGACTTTGAAATGATTTGTGACACAATGAACTATCCGAATGTCTCCAAAGATGTGCTTAGGTTACGTTTGTTTCACTTTTCTCTCTATGATAAAGCCAAAGAGTGGTATCATTTTATCCCTCTAAAACAATTACCACCACAGGATGGTCTTGTAGAGGCATTTGTTAAGAAATTCTACCCACACCATAAGATCGCTCTTTGTTCGGCGGAGTCTATCCAAACCTTTAAGCGAGAAAATAGGTGAAAAACTTCATGATTATATAGAAAGGTTTAGTGAATTGTTATATCAGTGTCCACATCATGGCTTTGAGAAAGCCCACATGGCCCCAATTTTATATGAGGGCCTTGATAGTGAAACCCGTATGCAGGTAGAAACAATTAGTGGTGGAGAATTTACACATCAAGACCCAGATGAGTGTTTCGACGAGTTCATCGAGTTAGCCGAGAAAACTAGGCAATGGGCTTCAATGAGAGAACCAGAAATACCTAGAAATCCTATCCATAGGATCGATAGAGTAGATTATGGGTCGGATATTCTTAGGCGTCTAGAAGCCTTAGAAATGAATCAAGGGTCGCACCAAGCTAGATACGAAGAGCAAGCCCATGCTCTTTATAACAATTCTAGGTTTGAAAACCGTCAGAGATTTGATCCATATTCCGATACCTATAACCCTGGTTGGAGAAACCACCCGAATTTCTCTTGGTCTAAGGGCCGAGTCAAGGTCGATCTAGTATTTCTCGGACTCTCCCGAGTTTTGGGTATACTAAGAACCATTTAGGGCCGAGATCAATATCGGAACACATCGGATAAAAAATCATGAGCTTAGAAGAGTCTATGGCCATCTTATCTCATAACAATGCAGAGTTTAAGCAAACGGTTGAGAAAGGTTTACAGGAAAACTCTCAGGCTATTTCAGAACTTAAAAATAAGGTTAGTATAATTGTAGAGCTTTTGAGCGAAAGAGAGAAAGGTAAGTCACCCAGTCAACCACTACCCAACACTAGAGCAATTCATGAAGTATCCTCTAGAGAGAAAGAGTTCAATCATGTGAACTCTGTAACAACCCTTAGGAGTGGTAAAACGGTAGATAATAAGGTAGCCATGCCTAATAGTGGACATACTGTAGATCCACCTTCTAGTTCCCATTCTAGTTCTCAAGATGAGCCCCAGAAGGAGCCATTAACTGAAGAGACTGATAAAATTTCTAGTGATGCCAATGTGGTTCCCGATAGGTCTCATTTTTGTGCCCAGAGCCCCATATCCACGATTGTTAGCTCCAACTAAGAGAGTCGACTTTCAACGAAATAATGGAGATTTTTAAGCAGGTAAACATAAATATTCCTTTATTAGAAGCAATTAGGCAAATGCCTGCTTATGCCAAGTTTCTTAAGGATCTTTGTACTCGAAAGCGTAAGCTTAATGTCCATAAGAAAGCCTTTTTAGCTGGTCAGGTAAGTTCAGTCCTTCTGAACCAAACAGCCCCTAAGTATAAAGACCTTGGATGCCCCACCATAACTTGTACCATTGGTAATCACATGATTGATAAGGCATTACTTGACTTAGGAGCCAGTGTTAACCTACTCCCGTACCATGTGTACACCCAGCTAGGACTTGGTGAGTTGAAACCGACCAAAATGACCCTACAGTTAGGCGACAGTGCATCAAAGTCCCTCGTGGTGTCATAGAGGATGTACTGATTGAGGTTGATAAATTTATTTATCTAGTGGATTTTGTTGTTCTAGACACTCAACCTGTTCAGGACCCTAGTGCTCAAATACCGGTGATTTTAGGTCGCCCATTTTTAGCCACATCTAATGCTATAATCAACTATAGGACCGGGCTTATGAACATATCCTTTGGTAATATGACCACTTTGAACTAAATGTCTTTAATGTTAATAGACAACCTTCGATAAATTAGGGAAGTAAATATGATTAGCACTTTAGTTCAGGATCTAATTCAGGATACTTGGGACGACACTTTATTTGGTGATTCCTTAGATGAATTTGATGAGACAATTCTCTTAAGTCAGTTAGGTGACCAAACTGTTGAACTAGAAGAAACTCTCGAGTACTTTAAAGACTCTACGGACCGTGAAATTCAAGCCATAGTGCTAGGCCTTACGGAGAATAATGTTGACCCTAAGTTTGGGGGTGATGATCTAGAAGAAGCTCTTGAGTATTTTAAAGACTCAGAGGATCCGGAAATTCAAGCAATAGTTAGAGGTTTATTTGAGAATACTGACTACCCTAAGTTTGGGGGTAGTGATGGTCAAATATCCATAGTAGAAGTCCCTAACTTGGGAATCGAGCCTAGTATACATGAGGTATTTCCTGAGTCTCTTCCGACTCCTCAACCTGATCCTCCTGATACTGTCCAAGAGGAAAACCAGCAACTAGAAACGCATAGTTCAGAAGAATCTGTTTGTCAAGACACTTATATGAAGCCCAAGTGGGCACCACAGAAAAACCCAGTTGTCTTACGCAGAAACTTTGGATGAGGATGTGCTTTGTCTATTAATTTTTACGATTTGGTGCATTTGTCTTATAATTGTGGCAATTTTATTTGATTTTGTTGACCCACGATTGTTTCGACTATTGATATATGATTCGAAAGGTAATTAGCCATTTTGTGGTATTTAACGTCTGGTCAAGACTTTAAATTTAGCACTTCTTGGGAGGTAACCCATGCTCATGCAACACGGTAATATCTTTCCTTAACTCTTTTGCTTCAAATGGTAACAGTTTCTCCTTGTTCATGCTTTTAATTTTATCTTTAGAACATTGAGGACAATGTTAGATTTAAGTTTGGGGGTGTGGGAGAAACTTTTTAGTTGCAATAAATAAACTCCAGAGCCTAGAAATTTATGCTTATTAAGGATGGCACTAACCAATCGAAGTGGATGGAAGCATTTTGGTTGTAGGAGTTGAGGAACCAATCTGATTAGATGGAAACATCTAAAGAGTCTATTCATAAAAGCACAGAGCTCAGGTGTTAGAAATAACATGGTAGTTTCGCCATATCTCGGTTGAGTCCTTTTCACTTCTTTTTTTTATTTTCTTTTTAAAGTATGTTTCTCTAAGTGATTAGGTGGGGCCCACGAATCAAGTTGTTACCACTGCTAGGGTGAAATAGAGTGATTGAGTTACTAAAAAAAATAATTATAAAAATAAAAATGAAAAAAAAAGACCAGACCAAATAGACCAAACGGAATAATACTCAAAAAATAAAAAAAAATTAACACTTGGGAATAGCAATATATGTGTGTTTTCCCTGTCTCCGTCGCCTAAACAATCGTGGAACGCAGGATCCATGGGAACTATCATGTAATCTGCTGACAAGAAGCATGCGCTTAGATCCAAAAGATCAAATCATGCAGTTAAAAAAAAAAAAAAAAAAGTTAAAAGTTAAATGTTAATGTTCAGTGAATAAATCGACCGCTGGTTCCCTTGTATATGCCAGACGAGTTGATCTAGAATTAGGATTATTGATCACTGGTTCCCTTGTATATGCCAGTTGTGTTGATATTAGTCAGACCAGTATCTCAGTCCATTAGGATAGGTTCATTTTGGCAGTGGCCTTCAGATAGATATGAGAAATACCGTTCACCTAGTCAACATCAAAACCATCTATGTTTTTCTCTATATCCATCTCTTAATCTATCCATGTGATTTGTTGACTCCGGATATTGATGTCCATAGTGCGACTATCTGAGTAGAGCTCTGTCACTTATATATGAATTTTAGTATGCTTGAGTGCAAACTCGTGTACAACAATTGGAATTTCGCATCAGGGTACTTCCTCTTGTAGTCAATAAGTATGCCAACCAAGGAGATTCTTTAGTGCCTTCCAAGGTTCTGTGTAGATAGCTAGGGTCTGGAGTAAAGGTTTTGTGGGTATATCTCTAGACTATAACTCGGCCACTAGGGCCACCTAGGGGTTTAAAGGCTTATTGCATACGCTAAATACAATCGACGATGCCTGCGACAGTGAGTTAGGATTTCATTTTAGTTTTTCTCGGGACTAGAAAAATGTAGGTTTGGGGGTGTGATGAGTGCACAATTCTTATATTTTACCACTCAAATTTATATTTATTAGTTCCCGTTTTAGTACATATTTAATAATTTTGTTTATGTTTGCAGTGTTCTAATAAATAAAGCTCGCCAGGACCAAAATGCTAAACTTTGCTGGTAAAATGGAGGAATGGATCAATATATCTCAATACACGGATGGACAAACAAGAAGCTGGTGCTTATGCTGTGATGGACGAGAGCTTAATGTCAAATGTGTGCAGTTTAGAAGACGGCATACATCGGACTTTGGAAGAGGCATGCATGGAATTATTAAACAATTAAGGAAAGTGGAGATTTGAAGGTCCACTTCCATTATAAAACATGCAAGCACGTGAAAGAAATATTTATGTCGACACCATGTTAGAATTTCCATATTTTGTTCCTCATGACCACCACTTAATAAGCTAAAGAGAGTTAATGGACCAATAAGAGGCAAGGAAGTGGACACTTGTCACCCATTCATTGGTTAGTGACGTGGAGGGAAAAATTCAAAAAAAGGAAAGTTGGTTTTGGCTAAACCTATATATATGTGCTCGAGAACAGGAGGGGGGTAATTAATTACTGACCGAGGGAGATAGAGGTGCTAGAAAAAGACGAAAGGTGGAAGTTGAAAAGACTTTGGAGGAATTAATTGTTTTAGAGAGAAGTGGTGCTGCTAACCTTTTGCAGTTCTGTTTGCATTTCCATTACTATTTAGCGAGCAAGAGAGTACGATTGGGTCTGTCAACGTACCAACGAAACGTCATTACTCTGTAAGCAATTATTTTTAATACAATGATTAATCAATTTTTCTCCATTCTTCGATTCATGAGTAGCTAAATTTATTCTCTAGGGTTTTGGAGGAAGTTATTTTCGATGAGTGAATTTTAGTAATTGTTTTCTTTGGCAAAAATACTCCAAAATTGTGTTTTAATTTGTCTAAAAATTCTCTCTTCTTTACATGCTTCGTAATAATTGTTTTGGGTAGTTTCTACCGTTCTTTTATAAGCGAAGGAGGATTAGGCTTTAGTATAGCGACGAAAGTCATAAAAAAAGAGCTTGTAACGTTATATTTTCCAAAGCATGAGATTGAGTTCGAAAATTGTTTCGAGTAAAGTAGGAGTATTTTGTCAAAAGAAACTATTATTGAGTTTACAAATATTGGAAGTAGTGGAATCCAAAACCCTAGAATCTTCTCTCCTTGGTAAACAAAAATCAATTTTAATTAATTTGTTTTAGTATTTTTCTTTATTAATCAAAAACCAAAACCTCAACGAGTCCGAGAATCCAACCCTTTACTTACCACACTTCAAAACTACATCATGTTTGAATACGATTTTTGTATTAACACTTGGTTTTCTGTCTCGTCTGAACTTGTGTCGTTGTTTGAAATAGGGTGGAGAACCTATTTATACAAGTCATTGAGCCTCATTCACGTCTCTCGTGGGAAGTGGAGGAAGTGGAGTGATGGAGTAGTGGAGTTGTGCGTCGACCAGTCTTGCCCACTTCTCCTGTTCATCTCTAACCGTCCATGACTTCCTAACACGTTCTTGTGATGGCGCGTTGCACGCCGCACGGCTGTAAACCGTAGACCAATACCCCGATATGTATCCACGTTTGTGACATGATTGATGTCTAGAATGTGTGGATCGTGGATCCACGAAAGATAGCATGTAATGCTGAATTGAATAACCGTGTTATTGAAAGTCGATACTGTGAAGTATCATGTGTATTTTATGCAGTCTGCGTTATGGTGAGGTAAAGTGATGGGTAATGACTCCTCACTAACCAAATAACTCGACCGAGGTTATATAACCAAGCGGTGAAGTTTAACGGATGAGATGATGTTTGAGACACTCATGCGTGACCGTTAATGAATACTAGGTTTTTGAAGAGGTGTGCAAGCATCACTCTTGACTTGGTCGAAACCAAGCATGGGAAGGATTTTGGAGAGGACCGACCATACATGCGTGTTGTGAGAATGATGGTGTAGGCGCATGTATTCCGTTCCCTCATGAAAGCGCGATCCGGGGCCACTCAATTTGACCAGGCAAAGAGGAGTGGTTGAGATCGGTTTGCGGCAATCTCTTACCGCAAAGGAATTGGTAACCGCGTGATATTCCCGCACACGTTCCAAGACAACCGTCCTTGGTCGGTCTTGGTCGGTCACTCTAGCGTGTAGGTGGTAGGCTGGTGTTCACGCCATGTCTCACCGTCCCATGAAAACGTGATCTAAGCCACTCAATTCGTCAGGTGAAGTTGAGTGGTCAAGATTAGTTTGCAATCCGGGAGGTGTAACCACACAAGTTTGTGGGCGTTTTGGGGTTAACCAGGCATGATATGCCTTGGCCGACCGCATGAGGAGGTAGATGGGCCCACGGTGGTCATGTTGGTATAACCGGACCTGCTTAATCTAATCTGTGACCCTCCATTCGTGCCGGAGAAGATGGACGCGCGTGATGGCTTGAACCCTAATTTTGGCTTTCAAAGCCGTGCGACCATGCTCTTTTAGGCGGACGAATTTGTTGTAACCAATCATGGTTGGTTTTGACCGATTGGTCAAGTGTGTAGGCGGTCACATGGTGATTGTGTCGACATGCTCCGGGCCCTTTGAGTCTACATCTACACCCTCCATCTATACCTGCGAAGATGGATAGTTGAGACCGTTTTGCGGCACATGTAATATGCCGCAAACCCTAATTTAGGGTTTTTCCGTCCATAATGCTTGGTATGGACGATTTCTTGCAAGCGAAGTCCAATGGTCGACCATGCGGGGTCATTTGTGTGTATTCCATACACCGCAGGGGTGATGGAATTGATGCGGGGGTCATCCAATCATGCTTGTGGAGTTGGATGACTGCGATCGAATCATATCCGGTGATATGGTGAGTCAGGATGCTCAATCGGGCTAGTATAACACACCGAGAGGGGCTCAATCGGGCTAGTATAACACACCGAGAGGGCTCGGGCTAGTATAACACACCGAGAATCGGCACTGTACGGGTATTTCGTACATGGTTTCATTATAGTGCTTGGAGGTTCGTGTTACTCGTGAGGGTAACACTCGGTCGTCATGCCATGCGATAATGAGTACTGGAAATACAAGGCTGATATGAAATTCCCCGGAAGGGATTGTTGCCACATGCTCCAACCAGGAGGAATTTCATGTATTCACGAGAATGGGATTGTTGCTACATGCTCCATTCTTGGTGAATTAAGTGAGGGAGTATCAACACTTTATAAATGGCTTTATCTTTTACAAGATGTCAGCGCATGAATTTTAGGTTATTTACAAATTTAACCTTAAACGAAAATCCACCATCAACACCAGGGTATAACTGATGAGTGCCAAATATTGCATATTTATACACCTTTTTATTGGCATTTTACTCATTTTTTGTGCTCAAGAATCAGATATTATCCCAGATTCTGTATTTTCTTTGTTTTCAAGAATAAATATTTGTACTAATTAACTTTGTGTTTTTAGGTAATAAATAAAGCTCGGAGAAACTGAGGAGCCCAAAGAGCGAAGAAGTGGAGTCGAGCATCTATGGAGCAGAAAGCCAAAGCCCGCGCGCAACAGTTGCAACCCAACAAGTAGCAACTCATCTACAAGACATGGGCTTGAGCTAGACCCGACCCGCGACCCGGATCCGAGTCCGTTCACTCCAAGCCGTTGAGATCTATATCTTCCACATCCAATGGTCGCTGCCTCCACGTGCATCCAAGATCGCTGCTCCCGTGCAACACCAGATCACGCCAAAACCGCATACCATCTCGAGCCGTTGAGATTTCTTCTCTTAGATCAGCTCGCTCCATCATTCTCATCGTCCGTTGCTACACCCGCTCAACACCGAATCAACCCATACCCCTATACCCCATCGAGACAGACCCATTCTCTTCTCCATCTTCTCTTTCTTCTCCGACACAACCCAGAGCTCCACCTTACCTCCTTCACCCACGCCCCTGTGCAGAGCTATCATCCATCTCCTAGCTACGCAATCACCAACAACTCCTCTAGCTCCTTATCCGCCAGCTCTACGTCGACTTTTCTCCATCATAGCTTCTCTGTATCTTAGAAGCTAGGTTAAAGAAAAGTTGAAGCTAGGGTTTTCACCAAACCACCCCGCATGGTCGATTCAGAGGAAGAAAAGGCGCAAATCAGGTTTGGGTACTCGCGTTATGGCTTATGGAGTGTTTGTTTGATATAAAATAGAGATTGGAGAGGAAAGAGGGAAGCGAGTTTTTAGAGTTAATTTTAGGGTTCTTAGTTTCCGTTGTATTGGAATTTTAATATCTGTTTAGCATGTTTATTATGGGCTAACTCAATTTTGCTAGGGTTAAAAATGAAACCCTAACTCTGTTTCTGTGGTTCAATTTGAATGCTATTGTTTTTGTGGCAATTGAAGATAGTATGTCAACTCTATCGCTTACCTATGAGGTTTCACCAAGAGATAACTCTATTAACAGCTAATGTGCTAACCTAGAGCACTAGTTGTCTAATCAAGAACAACTAGTCAAGAGAGTTGGCAATAATACATGAAACTTGAGCTGCACACACTCAATACAAGGTGAATCTAACTACAATGAATACAGGGCATTCATTGTGAGAGCAGAGCAATGAGAGGTTAAAATTGAGCTTATCTTATAAATTAAAGCATACAAAAGCAAATCAATTCAAGTTGAACCACAGAAACAGAGTTAGGGTTTCATTTTTAACCCTAGCAAAATTGAGTTAGCCCATAATAAACATGCTAAACAGATATTAAAATTCCAATACAACGGAAACTAAGAACCCTAAAATTAACTCTAAAAAACTCGCTTCCCTCTTTCCTCTCAATCTCTATTTTATATCAAACAAACACTCCATAAGCCATAACGCGAGTACCCAAACCGATTTGCGCCTTTTCTTCCTCTGAATCGACCATGCGGGGTGGTTTGGTGAAAACCTAGCTTCAACTTTTCTCAACCTAGCTTCTAAGATACAGAGAAGCTATGATGGAGAAAAAGTCGACGTAGAGCCGGCGGATAAGGAGCTAGAGGAGTTGTTGGTGATTGCGTAGCTAGGAGATGGATGATAGCTCGCACAGGCGTGGGTGAAGGAGGTAAGGTGGAGCTCGGGGTTGTGTCGGAGAAGAAAGAGAAGATGGAGAAGAGAATGGGTCTGTCTCGATGGGGTAGGGGTATGGGTTGATTCGGTGTTGAGCGGGTGTAGCAACGGGACGATGAGAATGATGGAGCGAGCGTCAGATCTAAGAGAAGAAATCTCAACGGCTCAGGATGGTATGCGGTTTTGGCGTGATCTGGTGTTGCACGGGAGCAGCGATCTTGGATGCACGTGGAGGCAGCGACCATTGGATGTGGAAGATAGAGATCTCAACGGCTTGGAGTGAACGGACTCGGATCCAGGGTCGCGGGTCGGGTCTAGCTCAAGCCCATGTCTTGTAGATGAGTTGCTACTTGTTGGGTTGCAACCGTTGCGCGCGGCTTTGGCTTTCTCGCTCCATAGATGCTCGACTCCACTTCTTCGCTCTTTGGGCTCCTCATTTCTCCCGAGCTTTATTTATTACCTAAAAACACAAAGTTAATTAGTACAAATATTTATTCTTGAAAAACAAAGAAAATACGAGTAACTGGGATAATATCGATTCTTGAGCACAAAAAATGAGTAAAATGCCAATAAAAAGGTGTATAAATATGCAATATTTGGCACTCATCAAATACCCCCAAACCTGAATTTTACTTGTCCTCAAGTGAAACAGAAATGAAGAAATCCTAACTATACCCCTGTCGCAGGTCTCTCGAATGCATTTAGCATATGCACTAAGCCTTTAAACCCCTAGGTGTCCCTAGTGGACGAGTTGTAGTCTCGTGAGGGTTTACCAGAGGTGTACCCACAAAACCTTCTCCAACTTCAGAGTGTAAAAGAGTCTCAAGCATCCAAGGAGCTATGAGGACATAGAGTTTCTGCGTGCTAGTAACAAGAAGTTAGAACTACTAAAGAACGCATTCTCATCCTTAAGTCCGAGCGAGAAGTAACCATACCATATGAAAGAATTCGGATTCGATTGTGATCATAAGCCTCGACTTCTGCCTCACCATTAGGGTTTTATGATAATTGCACTCAAAAAAGATCGCTTTTTTAGTCTCTCATGTGTGCAGGCAGGAATAAAGAGAGAAATCCTGCACACGTTGTAGGTAAGAAGGCTAACCTTCTGAAATAAAATCTGGAGACTCCACAAAAGTGTGGACAAAAAGAATCTTTTTCTGATGATCTCTAAGGAAGGAAATCAACCATTAGCAAGGGTGGGAGTACTCACTACCTTTTCACCCGATCGGCAATTAATATCACTCTCTCATAAGAACCATAGAAACGTCTTCACTCTTCGGTCTTCAAATGTTGATGACGAACTTCTAAACTTCACAAAACTTGACAATTTTTAACTTTTCTACTCAATTTCCTTGTTACTTGGAATTTTCTTCTTTACCATGGTGGTATCAAAACTAAGAAAATAAACTACAATTTTTTTTATTTTTTTTATTTTTTATTTTTTTTCAAAGCACTTCACTATATACATTAATTGAAAATAAAAACAGTAAAACTACTAACTCCATGGATGAAGGACTATATCACACAATTTCCATAACTTGTATTGTCTTGATTTTACAAACTTCATTAATTCTCATCCTCTTTTTCTTTGTTGTATGTAAACCTTGGACTATATCAACTTTCTTCAAATATTCTGATGTTGCTCCGCTTGCTGACGATGATGTGTTTCTATGGATCTGCTGATTGAGAGAGAGAGTGATGCTAACTGCAAATCGATATTTAGAAGGAGTTTTCATCTTTAGACGTCACCCTCATGATTGACGGACACTAGTACAATTATGGGTTTTGGTCACGGTTGTGCTTGTCACGGCTAAATCTATAAACGGGACTAAATGTTTGTTCGTCCCGCATAACTGTTTTGTCGGGACCATTGATCATCCCTACGGACACGGGGTTGGTTTTACAGAGTGTTTAATACAAGTATATTTCACCTAAGTCCCACGATCGATAAGCACTATTCCACGCTCTCCCACCTCTAACTTATCTCACTTCATTCCCTCTTTCTAGCCACAACAATTTTGCTGCACGATTACATGAACCCCTCCGAAAATTGAAATTCTCAAGAATCTCAATGATTCATATGTTCCTACCGCCTAGAAACCCTGGACAAAATTTCTTATCGTTTTTCTCACGATTTAATCTCTCAGATAATTAGGGTTGTTATCTTTTGTCTGCAGTTTCTTCACTTTACGAGTTACTTGGATCATGTTCTTGTTAATAAAAGAAGCTAAACGATGTGATATCATACACCGTTTTTGAGGGTTTGATTTAAAATTATTTTTAGTTAAATCTCTCTCAATATTCACTTCTTTTGTGGTAAGCAAAATCATCCCTCTAACTCATCATTTTCTTTTAGATCGACTTATTCATCACAATTTCTTCTAATTACTTATAGGGTTTGTAATTTAATATTTTAGTTTGTAAGTTTTAAGTATTTATTTGATGATTGTTAGGTCTTTTGAGAAAACATTGATCCGCCCCGAATTTACTAGATGTCTTGGAGACAAGGAGGCATAAACCCTCAAGTATCTTATTCAATTCATGGTCATTCTATGTTTTGTTTTAGGGTTTCATATAATGAGTTCTTTGGACTCTAGATTTTACTTAAATGTATAAGAATTCTCATTGAATATGGTTCGGTTTACTCGATGCAAGTTTACTTTAAATGAAGATGATAGTGAAACAGAATATAGTATTTGTTTTCAAACTTTAATTGAACTTTGAATTACCTTTTTTTTTTACCGTGGGTTATCTTTTTTTCTTTGATTAAATTCCTGTATTTTAGAAAATTTGCGTGAGAATGATTTGTTTTCCCTAATTTTTGCAATATATTACTTCATTCCCGTTATTTATACATGTATTGAGTGCTTAACATACAGGATTGTTCATTTGCTTCTTTCGAAATCTGATCTCTTTATGATCTGGTTGATTCTGAAGTGTCCTTTATGTTAAATTAGATAAATTTTGTTGCTCAAATCTGGAAATGTAGTTCATAAGTTGTGCTTCGGATGTTATTTGTTTTGGTTTTTGAGACCTACCTTGCTATCACAATGCAAAGGTTCTGCTATACATATTTTGATGCCTTCTCAATATGATTTCAACCACATATTATAGTTGTCTAGAATTCATTATCTTACTATATATGGTGAGAACATGATGTTGTTTTAGTTCCATCCGATCCAAGTGTTGGGTGCATGTCATGTTCGATTTAGATAGTTCGGAGTGTTCTATGGGTTCCCTCTATAATATTAAATTGAGGTTATGGTGAGGAAAAATAGTTTCACTTGTATCTGTTACTTCAATGCTTTTTATTGGTAATATCAGCTGGTAATAGACCCACTAGTATCATTATGTTAACTATACGAATCCAGTTTCATTATGTTAACTCTACGAATCCACTTTCACAAGTGGACTTTAGATTTGTTTTTCAGTTTTTCATTTCACTAGGTGGTAATTGTCCCACCAATCTGATCATTTCACACATCCATTTCTTATTGTTTGCGGGTAACTCCTACAGGTTGCAAAAGGATGACACACATCTCGACGTCTTTATCTGGTGAAAAACTGCTTGTTATTCTCAAGGGAGGGTGGTTATATATGTCTACCAGGTTCATTGTAGTAGAAATTGAATCATTGGTTTCTTACATTTCATAATATTTTTTGCAACTATAATTAGCGTCCATATCTAGTTCTCCATTTCTAGTTCAGCTAAAGCAGATATAAATGTGAATTTCAAACTTTAATTGACGCCCTTTCATCTATCATTTGACGTCAAGTATCTTATTCTGTTCCAAAAGGTACTACAAGGAGTCGCTTTATGGAAGGCCTGGAACAAGGAATACACAACTCACAAAAAAGCATTGGCTCATAATGCTGACATTAAAGCTTTTCTAGAAAAATCTCCATATCTCCAAAGTCAGCCTACAGGCTAGATTTATTATCGTTGATTCAAGTATCTATATACCTATGTATTTGTCGTTGATTTAATTAGTCCGGCTTCTTCTCCCGAAACGCATGATCCGTAGGGGACCCATAATTTCAGAGTTTAACCTAATAAACTTACTTTTGAATGCTCAACAATGTTCTAGGTTATCATATTGAGGAAGTACAAGTTGTCGACCGCTTCCATTTACCGATATGAAATATGAGTTGATAGTTGTTCTATTGTTTGGCCAACACTAGGATTTGCATCCGGCCCGATCGGTATGGAACTGCTCTTGTTAGAAATATCTTATACTTTCCTTCATTATGTATTTGTTGGTTCTCTAGCTATTCTTTAACATTCTCCCGTTAGGTGGGTCCGCCGGTTTTTATTGATTTGCATTTTCATCGGCATGAGTTTTACAGGTTCTCCCATAAACCTCATTCAGCTTTTTCCTTCAAATTAACGGAAATGAATATAGCAACCAAAAGGTGACCATACTTAAATATCTTTGTTTGTTGGTGCTTGTGGTGCATATGTATCTTATAATTCGTTTCTATCTAAATGCGACTCTTTTATCATTCATCTTTGTCATGGCCATCAACTTAATATTACATTTGGATTCTCCTCCCTTCTTGTAGTTTTTTACCCTTCCAAAATGCAAATTGCAAAAGAAAAATTATTCTCTTAATCCAATTTTAAATGTCATTTAATCCTTCGAAAGAAACATATGTGTTTTCTCTTATGTTCCTTTTTTCTCGTAATCGACCCACATATAACCTCCATAATTCGTTATTGCTGGTTTCTTTTACCCCGAGGTTTGCAAGTAAACATTAGTGCCTGCCGTTAATGATTATTTCTTGTTTTTGTATAGTGGGAATAAGAGAAAACTTACCTACATGTTTCCGTCCAGATCACTTGAATGGTTTATGCATCTTCAATGCTTGCGTAATTTTTTGTGATTAGCTTCAGCCAAGATTCGGCAATTTTGACGAATTATTTTGCACTTATGTATTGTAACTTGACTTACACATCTTAGCAACAGGGTTTGGAGGAGCTCTCGCGATATAGTGTGCACCGGCAACTTTTTTAACCAGGACCTGGAGTAGGCATGCACTGGAATTTGAAGTTCTCCTTCCGAAACGTGTTGGAGTCTTCCCTTCCTACTCGTTTATGATAAATATGTTTTGATACATTGATTGTATTATGTGATACATGTAAACCGTGGTGATGTTTTCACCATATTATCGATTCAATGCAATGTTGAGTAATTTTATTCGATTGTTGTTGTTGCTTTGACTATTTTCTTTCTTTCCAAGGCATAAAGACTTTCGAAAGCTCAGACCTGCCGATCCAAGTATCATATCTATGAGTATGGTTTGGACACGGTGAATCTATGGGATCCGTGACCAATATACATTTGTCACATTATAATACTCAAAAATCGAGTCCAATTATTAAATTTGGTCACGGTGTATTTCAACATTCCGAGGCCAATGGACCAATTTGTCACGGTTTGTAAGAAAAATCCGTGACTAATGAAGCTGTGGTCACGGAGGATTAAACAAATTAGCCTCGAAAATAACCGTGACCAAATAGTATATCTTTTGGCCTCACGGGCTTTGGTCACGGTTTTTAAGAAATGAAATACCGTGTCCATAGACATTTGGACTCGGTAAATTACCGTGGCTAAAGGTCAATTTTGTACTAGTGGGAATTAGCACTCAAGAGAACAAAAGTAGTGCTGAAAGTGGTGCGAAGTTGGGTAGCTCACCATTCCTACCCGGAATTGACGTACGGTGACACACACTCTAAAAGCTTTTCTAGAAAGTCACAAAGAGTGAAGGTCGGTACCTCGCTTGATGTAAAATGGGTAGTCTCCACTATGGTTGGTCACAATTCTACTAGAATATCTAAACAAACACCTAATTCGCCCTCACGGTATGGTTAAATCCGACTTTAACGCTCTAATCAACTAAGGAACCCGATTGCGTTTTCCAAGACTTCCAAGTTCTTGTTATTTCTGGCCGACTCTATGTAAACATAGTAAAAGCATGCTAGTGACTCTAAAATCTCTAAAAGTTGGAGGTTTTTATGCAAATTTTTGAGTTTTTTTTTTTTTTTTTTTTTTTTGAAAAGAAAGACTCTATATGCAAATGTATGTACCCCCAAACCTAAATTAAACATTGTCCTCAATGTGTCAACAGATAATAAGAATTTAAAAAGTCACATACCGAGAGAACTATGTTAAATAAAGAAAAGGGAAGAGATTACCGGATGTACAAGGGTGTTGCTAAACCATAGAAAGATGAATGCTTTGAAAGCAAACAATCACGAGCGCAAGACAAAAAGGTTGGTTAGCACACATCAAAATTATGCAAAAATAAAAAGAAAAGGGAAAGACGATGGATTTTTAGTCCATAAGTATGTACACAAGTGAACTAGATCAGTCCACATAGATGGGGTCTTCCAAGTCAACGGTCTCAACTTACGGTAGAAGATGTTCGAGAAATGGTTTGACCTTTGACCATTGACTTTGAAAATGTTCTTGTTTGCCAGGGTTTTCAACTTACTGACTCCATGGGGGAAAACGTGATTTACCACTGAATGGTCCGGACCATCGAGAACGTAGCTTCCGGGAAACAAGTGCAATCTAGTGTTGTACAATAAAACTTTTCGACTCGGGTGAAAGACTTGCGAGAATGCGCTTGTCGTGAAACACCTTCATTCTATGTTTGTACGTTTTTGCACTATCATATGCATCATTTCTCAATTCTTCTAACTCATTGAGTTGAAGTTTTCTACGGGTACCAGCTTTATCAAGATCAAAATTCAACTTTTTCACTGACCAAGATGCACGGTGTTCTAACTCAACGGGTAGATGACATGCTTTTCCGTACACAAGTCCGTAGGGAGACATCCCAATGGGAGTCTTGTATGCAGTCCTATAGGCCCATAAAGCATCATTTAAGCGCAAAGACCAATCTTTCCTAGAAGGATTGACGGTCTTCTCAAGAATATGCTTAATTTCCCTATTAGACACTTCTACTTGGCCACTGGTTTGAGGATGGTAGGGTGTCGCGACCTTGTGAGTGATTCCATACTTGCGCACTAGTGATTCAAAGGGTCTATTGCAGAAATGACTACCTCCATCACTGATTATTGCTCTAGGGGTTCCAAAACGGGAGAAAATGTTCTCCTTAAGAAAAGAAAGAACAACTTTATGGTCGTTGGTTTTGGATGCAATGGCCTCTACCCACTTAGAGACATAATCGACAGCTACAAGGATGTACAACTTACCTTCGTAAGTCTGGGAAATGGACCCATGAAATCAATGCCCCAAACATCAAACAGCTCAACAATCAAAATGGGTTGTAAGGGCATCATGTTTCTCCTAGATATACTTCCTAGTTTCCGGCATCGGTCACAATCAAACACTTAATGCATGGCAATCCTTAAACGGTGTTGGCCAATAAGAAACCGCTTTGCAAGATCTTTGCAGCAGCTTTTCTTGGCACTAAAGTGGCCTCCACAAGCATGGTCATGACAGAAAGAGATGACGTCCCTTTGTTCAGAAAGACAAAAAAAAACTCTATATGCAAATGTATGTATAACCTTATATATAAAGTTGGAAATCCAAGGTATCTCCCCCGGATGGGCTTTATTGACCCCAAATTTTCATGACTCAGGTTCCAGGGGCGGTGTAACCTTTTCCCTGAGCCATGTCAAGAGATACCCCCTTATATGACGCACTTTAGGTCTTACATTTGCCTCTTGTGAAATATCATTCGCGAACTAGGGTGTACGCCATAAAGGTTCGTCCCATTCACTCATTCTTTCATTTCTGTCAATTCTTGTAATCATTCATTGATTTTTGATTATTTCTTCTCATTATCTTTGCGAAATTATCACATAGTCTTGTTTCATTTTCTGAGATCTCGCTGTAATTATTTAACCAAATTTTCATCATATTCATATATCGCGAGATTTTCGCGTACTCCTTCTTTGATCGTCATTTTCTGAGATCTCGCTGTAATTATTTAACTAATCTTTCATCATATTCACATATCGCAAGAGTTTCGCGTACTCCTTCTTCGATCATCATCATTTTTTTTTTTTACACAACTATGAAATCAATTATTTATTTCTTACACTTCTTACTCCTGTTGCTCTCTATTTCTTCATTCATATTTCCAAATATTTCCTTCCCTTTTGCGAGACCATCGCAATTTTCAATTGTCTTCAAGCACTGATTTCGCAATATATCTTCATCTCTCACTTCTATTGTGTCCACCATCAGTCTTTATCTTCTTTGTCCTTCTTTGATATTCCTTTTCCAATTCTTCTGTTGAGCAACCCTTTCCTCGCAAGACTCCACATCGACTTCATAGCATTTTTGTCCCTCAGCCCAATCTCCTTTTATAACTCCAACACCACTGGGATGAGGAAATTTGATGCACTGGTGGTAAGTTGATGCTACACCCAAGATCTCATGTAACCAGGGTCGCCCAATTAATGCATTATAGGGGGATTCCACATCGACTATGCAAAACAAGATTTCAGTTGATAATCCTTTCAGTGGTATTCGCATACGAATTTCTCCTTTAGGTTTATTGGCAGTACCATTAAAACCATAAATCTTATAGGTTGAAGGTATCAAGTCTTCATCTTTCCCACCCATAGTCTTGTAAGTGTGGTAAAAAAGGATGTTTACAGAGCTTCCAGTATCAATTAAGATTCTATTTATAGCCCATGAATTTTCTGCCCCATCATCTTCATCATCAACAGATTTTGGGTTAATTTCCAATCTTACCACTAATGGAGTGTCATGCATCTCGCCACCCTCAGGTACCTCTTCTGCGGTAAAAAAAATAATCTACGTTTGCCATTCTTTGAGTGGCGATATCTTCGCGATGTTCATTATTTCTCTATTGTCAGCATCTCTTGCGAAAACCCTACTGAGAACGCTATCATGGAAATCTTCAATTGTCCTGTGCGAATGTACAATTGAGTTGCAGAACAAGTTTTTGGCCTTCGCTCCAACTTCCACTACAAATGTTTCTTTCCCTTTTATTGTATTTACTCTGTGAGTTTCTGGAGGTATTGGTAATGGTTGAGTCTTCTCTTTACATTTTAACAATTGATTTAGTTTCCCTTGGTCTATCATTCTAAGGATGATTCTTTTGATATTCCTGCAATCATTCGTTTGGTGTCCATGAAAATGGTGGTAGGAGCAGTAATTCATGACTTCGTCACTGGAGGTGGTTCATTCCCATGTTCCATGGTGGGGGTATGTTTTCCATCGGATTATAGCTTCCCATATCTTCTCCAAGCTAGCGTTTAGTGGTGGCATCTTGATTTCTTCCCATACGACTCCTATGACCTCGCTGCCCTCAATGATAATTCTCGCCTCGGCCTCCATAAGTCTCTTGCGGATTATGCCTCGACCTCCATAGGTTTCTTGTGGCTGATCAAGCCTTTGAATTTTATTATTTCCTCCACGGTTGTAGAAATTTCTTTCTCTTTCAAATTCTTCCCGATCGCGACTTCCCATGGCTACCAACTTTTGTCGACCATCATCCGGTATCCTCATTCCTTGTTTTCCTTGCGAGGTACTCGCCACATGTGTTATCAATTTGGGTAACAAACTTTCATTTTCACTCTTTGAACTTGTATTCGCGACAGGTATGATTCCATCTCATTTTGCTTTTCCTCTAGAGCAATATACTCCTCCCGAGGTTCTCGCAGCTCAGTCATTGTGATTGTATTCTTGACTCTAAAAATTTGAATATATAATGTGATTTGTCGCGAACATAGCATTAATGAATGATAAGATGAGATATCTCTCCTCCACACGACGACCATTTCGCTACACATTGTCTTCCATCTCACAATTGGATGCTTCAAACTTTCACCAACCCTTTGTTTTAACCCAAATACATCTTCAATACCTGGTCGCGAGGAATTATTACTTATATATGCCCCTAAAAATATAGCCTGCAAGTGATTGAAAGATGTTATTGTATTCTTCGGTAGCCCTTCAAACCATTTCAAAGCTTCTCCTGTCAGACTTGATGCAAAATATTTGCACAATATAGCATCATGATTCTCCCATTGTAACATACATCTCATATAAGCTTTGATATGCTGTATCGCACAAGTTGTTCCATCGAAAATGCTAGTTAATGTAGGTAAGTTGCACTTCGGTGGTATTCCTCCTAATTGTATCTCTTGTGTGAACGGAGTTTTCGCAGCTTCTTCTATGGCTTCATCCAACTGTCTCTTTCCTCCTCCCCTTTTACTGTTCATTATTCCTCTCATTTCTGCCAATTCTCTCAAAATTTGTTCATTTACATCAGAATTTGAATCTATTGGTCTTTTTAGTTGCGCTTCTCTCCTCCTGCGTTCATGTCTGCTTTGACTTTCATCATTCTCTTCTCGTCTTTCTATGCGATCTTCTCCCTTACTTCTTTCACGAATTCGCACACCATTATATCTATCAATCTCTCTTCTTTGCTGCCTATCAGCTCTCCTTTGTGCTCTTTCATATTCTTCATTAATGTTATCATTGTTGCGATTTTGTTCTCGCATTCTTTCTCGATTGTCATGATTCACTAGTGGAAAATGGAATTTTTAAGTCTGATTGGGATTTATAAATATGACTTCCCTGGCCTTTCTTTATTTTTTGGGCTTCCAAAGGAAGTCATTTTTATGACCCAAAATAAAACAAGTTCCCTATGGAAGACGTAATACCAAGTGGCAGTTTAGTAAATAATGGGGCTTCTAGAAGGTTTATAGTTAAGTCTGCGTGGGGAGCTAGTTTCTACGGTTCCAGTTTCCCAGATTTGGTTCCTTATCTCGGTCTTCCTTTACTTTCACTTCTCTCTCAGATCTCTTACAGCATCTGAGTTTTTACTCCAAAAAAAATCCAAACCAAAACCCATTCTCCGCGTTACGGGACTCTCTTCATCTTCTCTTACTCGCATTCATCATTGAAACCTTAAGTTTTTTACAACATAACTAGCTTGAAATCATTTGTTACTCCATGAAAACTCTGTCTTTGTGTACATCGATGGAAGATTTTAATGCAACTCGGTTTGTAATCGAAAATCTTGTTGGTAATGAAAGAGCTGGATCAAGTGAGATTCAATCAGATGTTCTATGAAATTTTAGATCTAAATCAAAGGTTGTTTTTGGGTTTAATGATTAAGCTACAGAACCAGATTGTGAAGGACGAGTAATTAGTAATCTTAGAGATCAAAATTTAAGAGGTGGGTTTTTTTCCTCGTTAATTTTTTTATTCATATCGTTCATTTTAAATTTTGTGTAGATTGTTACTGAAGGTTTTGTGTTTTAACATTCGTATGTTAAATGATATCTTATCTATCTGTAAAAAGTATAGTTTGGATGGTGGTGAAACGGATTGAATGAACAGATTCAACAAATCATGAGAAACAAATTCTAAGGTATAAAAACATTATTACTTCCTCCTCGATTTCAATTTCTCAAATTAGGTTTTCTTTCTTTTAATTTATTTTGCTTATTTACGGTTTAAATATGTGGATTTGGGGTATTTTTTGATTGATTTGAATTGTTTAGGTCATTACTAGTTATTCAATTTTTGTATCGGTTCTCAATTTTTCGACTTGGGTTTTTCATGAGTGGATGAAATTTGTGCTTGAGAGGGTTTTTCTTCCATTTTATTTGTATGTTTTTGTTTCTTGTCTTTGATGCTTTTGTTAGGTTGGTTGTAGGTATATTGTAATGGTTTGCTACGTGGTGCAGGGGCTTATGATCAAGAGCTGAGAAAATTTTTGGAGTTAAATTTACCTAAAGTTTAGTTGTTGAGCCAAAGATTAATTGGGTCAGATATCTTTGAAGAAACTAAGATTCCCTGCCAGCAGCAATGAATTTATTTTTGAACCTCTCTGTGAGTCCGCTTTCATTTTGAATTATTGACCTTCATTTTTGTAGCTTCAATCTCGGACTCTCAAAGTCTTTTTCCTTTTTCTTAATATGGTTAGTCTTTGTTAAAAATAATTTTTCTTATCATTTATAGCTCATCATTGTAGATTAGGCTCGCCTGTTGGGTTGCTAATAGTTACATCGTAGCTATGAGTGAAGTTCAAGTGCTTACATCTACCCTGAATTTAATTAGGTGGAGACTAATGTTTTCTTGAATAAGGCTGATGCTTGGCCAACTGAGGTTTTTTACTAGAGAACCCCAATGACGAAAATGGATAAATAATATGAAATTGAGAAGAAAAAAAAGTAATTGATTGCTCGTATTCACTTTGATCACATAATTTATGGCTGTGCATTTGGTTTCAATTTTAGTCGTAGGATGCGTATGGACTGGAGAAGCTTGCAACGGAAGAGTTGTGCAATCATTACGCCAAGTACTTCAGAGTCGAGTGTTGTATCTGATGATTCCATAAAATTTATGGTCCCTTTGGTTAGTACATGGAAAGGTATGAAGCTTCTTGTTACTGGTGGTTTATTTACTTTTTGTCTTTATATGCATTATCTTTACTATTTACTAATTGGTTATGTATATTCTCATTTTGGTTTAAATAAAAGAGGTGGAAGGAGAAGGCCCCTGCTGCTTTTTGTAGGAAGGCGGTATTCACTTTCAGCTGGAACCAAAACGCAAAGCAACATATTACTTACTGTACGTACATGCATGATGCAGCAGCATATATATATACTTTATCCACACCACCACCTCCACCACCACCACATTGATCATAAGACATAGCTTATGTTGGGTTCTTATCATCCTAATAAGGGTCCCTCCACACCGTTGATGTCAGAATATTCTCCAACTCCTTATGGGTCTCACCACTTTCATCTATTATAAAAATTGGAGTTACTAAGAAACAGAGCACACCGAACATATTTCTCTCTTTACACAAAATTGGGTTGTTCGAGCTTCAAAGACTATCAGAATACCACCTTGGTCATAAACTAGGCACTCCCTCATGTATCCGTTTAAGAGATTGTCTACGCACTGTTCCTTCACTTTCATTGATATCTCCCTTTTTCTCGATTTTTGTTTTGCTTATAGAAAGTATTACACTAGGAATTTTAGCATTTCAGATTACTTACAGAGAACGTATTCGTTGAATTGTCAAAATGGGATCATCAATTGATCTTAAGTCTTATCAAAATTTTGAAGTTTTGGCATGAAAACTTGGTAAACTGTGATCTGAGCTACTTCATTTAGGTTGACAAAATCGGACTTCAAGGAGCCAGTGAACATCGGAAGTGATGAGATGGTTAGCATGAACAAAATGGCTGAGATGTTTCTTGATTTTGAGGATAAATTTTTTTCCAATCCATCACATTCCTGGACCAGAAGGTGTGAGAGCTATGGTTATTCAAGCTATCTTCCTCCTTGATACTCTTGATAAAGATGTCAACACCTTTTCCATGAGATCAGGTGTGTTGTTGAAGCTTTCTTAGGCATGGCATGTATATATATTGTTACTTCTGAAATTTGATGTCATGTTAATTTCCAGTTAATCTAGTGAGACTGGGCAGCTAAAATGTCCCGGTTAATCTATTTGTACTGCATTTTACTTGCTTTTTCTAAAGTTAATTTATGATATTGCATATTTTTTGTAATTATCATTTGAGATTTGAGCCAGTTATTTGTTGTTGATCCAGGATGGTTCGCCTTATTTAAAAAATCCAATTTTAAGCCTGTTAGGCTTATAATATCCTGCGCACTTGCATATGGAAAAGGAACAATGCAAACTCAGAAAGTAAAGTTTCGATTTTAAAACTCTTTCATGATGTTCCCATTTTGTACTCATTATGTCATTGTTTGATCTCTTTTAACACTCTCATTGCAGGCAAATATGAAGCTCTTCAAGCACTAATGCCGCCATCGTTCGACATTTGTTAAGGTAATGTTCTGAAGAGAGATAGTCTATTAATACATGAGGAACCTGGAAAATGGTTTCGTCTCGTATAAGATTTATGAGAATAGTGTGTGCTTTTATAAATGTATCCACTGATTTTTATAGATGTAAAAAACTAAATAATAGCTACCATCTTATCTAATATAGTGCGTCCTTCTATTCATTTGCACACATATGCACTTGTCTCATTAACTTTATCTGGTATAATCGGTTCCAAATAACATTGCATATACGATTTTTTGTATCCTATATAAATCAGTTCCAACTTTTTTCTGAAAGGATGGAACTGATGTTAATGTGCACAGGATTCCAGTATGACTATTTAAGCTATATTACTCCATGTTGTTTTCTTGCCTTGGGTGTATAATACAGTAAAGTGCAACATTATTAACCATATGGTATGCATCTATATCCTTTTTGATGACCATTCAAGTTGATCATAATCATGTCTAGATTATGAAATTTCATTTTTATTGTTAGTTTCCTTGGTTTGGTTTCTCTTCGCAAGGTATCTTTACTCCGTCTATTTCGTTACTCTGGAGTTGTTGTTTGTGTGCTGCCAATGATTATGGTCCCCTGTAATGTTTATATATTTGTCGCCATGTGTGAATGGTGAGATTTATTTGTTTATGTTGTCTCATGTGAGGTATACAGGTAATGGTGATGGATTACAGGATGACATACCCCGGTAAGACATCAACTTGAATGTCGATTAACATCATTTATACAAACACAAGGATTGAGCTTGTCGGTTAATGGACCTGGTCGGAACTAGTTTGTCAGTAAACGAAGGTATAGATGGTGAAGTCTTTCCTTCAACTTAGTGTTGAATCTTTCGGGTTGCTACGCTTGTAGTAGGAACATACAAATTTGAAGTTCTCAGATTTGGAACTTAATAGTAATTTAGATAGTTGAAGTCAGTAAATTGTTAGCACTTTTTAGTTGTTTATAAAGTTATTATCAATTTAATTATTGATAAATACGTTTTGAAGTAAATATTAGTTTATTTGTCATTCACTTTTATTTTAGATTAATTTGAATCAAAAGTCGATTCAAATTTAACTACCTTCATTTTTTTTTTTTATAAAATATGTTCAACATAAACGGCTGCTTTTATCAGTTATAGTGATAAGGCCGTTCAAAGAAGTCGTTTCTGAATGGATTAATGGGCTGCCAGACGCAGTCCTTTTGAGCAATAAGACTACAGATTTAGGGCTCCCAGAAACAGTCGTTTTGACTGATTGTAAGGCTTTTTCTGGCAGACCTTTTTTTTGATTTTCCACTAGTGATTATTCTGGCGAATTGCCTCTTCTAACTCCTGTTCTTCCCTTTCTGCTCTCAATCTTTCTCTCTCGCAAGCTAGACGTGCTTGTTCAACATAATGTCTTTCAATTTCATCCTCAATCTCTTTTTTGCCTCTCGTGCTTCTCTCCCATGCAATATTCTTCTTCCTTCTTCTTGATTTTCTTCATCAACCGGGATTATTATGCCTATGACGCTGCCTATTTCCTTGATTTCCATTATTCTGCCCATTTTGAAGAGTCTCGGGACGTGGAACATAACGATCATCCATCATTTCTATTCTCTCGCAATGTTCTGTGCCTGGATTTTGCGCTTCTCCTTGGTTTTCTTCATCAACATTTTTCTATAGGTAAATTTCTCCTTCTTTCCTCTCTAACTGATCTTGAGCTTGATCTTGTAGTGCTTCTCGACCTTCTGTATTGTAATCTCATGTTTTCCATCCTCAGCTCATGATTCTGTCTTGTCAAGTTTGCACGTTCCTCGGCCTCTAATCGTCTTTCTTCATGTATTGTTTGTCTCAACGCCTCTAATGCTGCGATTTCTTCATTTCCATGAATTATTTCTCCATTCCCTTCTCGGTCTCTCCCCTCTTTTCCATTGTTTACCAATTGTTGTTCTTCTTCCCCTTCCTCCACAGAGTCTGATCTCCAAGTATGCACGCTTACCCTATCATAATCCACAGTTCTATCCGCTACTGGTTGAATTGGTGAGTGAATTTGATTTTCTTCGTTATTCCTTATGTTCCTTCTTGAGGATTCTCCCATTTCATTTCTCCCTTCTCCGGCAAGTCTCCTACTCCTTCTAATGAGTTGTTGGTTGTTCGGATGCATTTCTCCTTCTAGCCATTTCCTAATTTTGGTAAAGCCTATTTGAAAATTATATGAAATTCCTTCCCTTCTACTCCAAATTCTTTCAAATCACGATGTCAATCCTTACTCTCTCCCTGTTTCTAGCGCCAATATGTAGTTGTAGGAAATCCTACACTACACCCCTCACTAGATTCCACACAACTAAGACATTTGAAGATGAATAACTATGGTTTTTATTGATTAATTCCTTGAATATTACAAGATAAAATGGAAAAGAGCTAAAGAAAATACAATCACTACAAACTTTCTCTCTCCTAATGACTTGCCCAACACTTGAAAAAGATCCCCCCTTCAACAGTCCTGCTCGACTCCTTATATAGGGTATTACACGTTGGATGACAGCTAAGCTGTCCTTTATTTTCGGAAACGACTTGCGACAAGTCACAAGTGTACAAGTATACAATCTCGCGACACTCCTAAACTTCGCTAGATCTCACATCTTTCTCGTGTTTTGGCTGTCGTCATTCATTGCGTCATTTATATTACTCTTCTGCGACGCCTTCGCGATGCTGTCGTTTACTAATCTTGCGAGATATTGGTGTTGCGATATTCTGATCCTACAATAACCAGAGGTGTTCGAATTTGGAATTCCTCTCATTTTTACAGTTTAAGTGCTTTGTCCTAAGGAGGATAGGTGCATGATCTGATGCTATGCGCGTAAGATGAATGACCGCTGCATGAGGATTTGTTGTTCTCCATCTTTGATTTGCCATGGATCTGTCTAGACGTTCCATGATAATTCTCATCTTGTTGGTGACTGGTCCATGTAAATGGTTCGCCTTGGATCTATCAGTCCCATTGTGTCGATCATATAAAGAAATGGTTGAGTATGAGCATATGTCACCGGTCTTCCTCCCTTTTTTTTCGGATTGCATGGTTATGTCATTGAAGTCTCCAATTAGTACCCATGGTAATGTCGGAGATTCAAAAATATCACTGAAGTTGTTCCATAAATCCCATCTGGCATCTGGGTGAGGTGGACCGTATATTCCAGTGCGAAGCCAAGGTTGCGCTGGTGGTGGTGGTATAACAAGCACATGGATGTAGCTCTAGGATTGAAGTAAAATAAAGACCTGTAAAAAATTCTTCCACAATAAGCATAGGCCACCTCTATGTCCAATTTTCGGAACTGTAAAATTGTTGTTGAATCGTAGTGTCCGTTTAACAGAGTTCATGTGTTGTTCGGACGCTAATGTTTCGGAGAGAAATACAATATCTAGTCTATGTGACGCCATTAAGCCTCGCATATGCTAGATTGTAGTGTCCTGGTTGATACCTCTACAATTCCAAGCTAGAATGGAGATATTGCTAGCCATGTTGATCTCGTGGAGATTGAGAATATTGTATTGAATCAACAAATGCAGTCGACTGTAATGCTGGTGATCAAAGGGTTGTTGTGGACGTGCACGCTGGTTGTCACAGCTGTCTTCAAAATTGGTGTTGAAAATTCTAGCTGCCAAGACTGATTCAATATCTGAAGCTGAGGAAGCGGGTAGGAAAGGCTATGGTTGTAGTCTTTAGATTATCAACGGAGAAATTCTTAATTCCACCAAAGCGAAAATGGTTCGAAGAAGAAACAACAGGAAAAGCCCACTAACAAGAAAGCAACTCTTGTAACTAACACACCTCTATTACAAAACTACTCAAACTTTAACAACCTGTTGATGGTGGTTTTTAGCTTAGGTATAAAATCGTAAACCGTACATTTGACATGACGTCATTATGACCAATAGCGCATTTATTAAATCAATCAGCGTATTTATGTAAGAATTGTGGTACCTTTTTCTTATATACATGTGTCATGTTCCACAGCGGGAACCCTTAGTATTAACTCGACATCACCTCGTATACACCTAACCCTAATTCTCTCACCGTGCCAATGGCAAACCATGTGACCACGTCTCTCGCGTCCAAGGCATGCCAACCATGCCGCCGCATCACCGTGCCAATGGAAAACCATGCCAGCCACGTCTCCCCGCCAAGAGATGCCAACCATGCCAGCCGCATAACCGTTCCAATGGCAAACCATGCCAGCCACGTCTCTGCGCCAAGGCATGCCAATCATGCCACCGCACCTTTGTTCCAATGGAAAACCATGCCACCCACGTCTCCCCGCCAAGAGATGCCAACCATGCCGACCACATCAAGTGCCAATGGCAAACCATACCCGACCACGTCGCGCGCAAGCCATGCTAACCATGCCACCGCACCACCGTGCCAATGGCAAACCATGCCATCCAGTCTCTGCGCCAAGGCATGCCAACCATGCCACTGCACCACCGTGCCAATGGAAAACCATGCCACCACGTCTCGCGCCAAGGCATGCCAACCATGCCAGTGCACCACCGTGCCAATGGCAAACCATGCCAGCCCACGTCTCTGCGCCAAGGCATGCCAACCATGCCACCACACCACCGTGCCAATATCAAACCATGCCATCCACGTCTCTGCGCCAAGAAATGCCAACCATGCCCGACGCACCACCATGCCAGCCACGTCTCTGCGCCAAGGCATGCCAACCATGCCCGTCGCTCCACCGTTCCAATGGCAAACCATGCCAGCTACTTCTCCACGCCAAAACGAAGGATTGCAATAATCAACGGCTACCCTTCTCTTCGAGATACAGATCTCGACCATCCAAGTTCGCCACCTAACGCACGACAACTTGCCTCCCAAGGCCAAACACCACGGTTTGCACCAAACCCTAGTTTTGGCCGCGACTATACCATGCCAACCTCTCCTTCACATCATTGGCTTCCAAAACGAAGGGTTGCAACGATCAACGGCCACCCTTCCATCTAAGATGCAGATCTTAGCCGTCCAAAGTCACCAGCTGACGCATGGCAACCTGCGGCCCAAAGCCAAAACACATTGTTTGCACCTAAACCCTAATTTGGACGAGCCTACTCTTTGACAAGGCAATGACTCAGCGCTGGCTACTACAAATGAAGGGTTACAATAATCAACGGCTACCCTTCTCTTTGAGATGTAGATCTCGACCACAAAAGTTCGCCACCTGACGCATGGCAACTTACGCCCCAAAGCCAAAACACACGGTTTGCACCTAAACCCTAATTTGGTCGCGCCTACTCTTTGACAAGGCCATGACTCAACGCTGGCCGATGAAACGAAGGGTTGCAATAATCAACGGATACCCTTCTCTTTGAGATGCAGATCTCGACCACACAAGTTCGCCACCTGACGTATGGCAACTTACGGCCCGAAGCCAAAACACACGGTTTGCACCAAAACCCTAATTTGGCCGCACATACTCTATGACAAAGCCATGCTCAACGCTGGATGCTAAAACGAAGGGTTGCAATAATCAACGGCTACCCTTCTCTTTGAGATGCAGATCTCGAACACACAAGTTCGCCACCTGACGCATGGCAACTTGCGCCCAAAGCAAAACACACGGTTTGCACCTAAACCCTAATTTGGTCGCGCCCACTCTATGGCAAAGCCATGCTCAAAGTTGGCTTTTAAAATGGAAGGTTGAAATAATCAACGGCTATCCTTCTCTCTGAGATGCGGATCTCGACCATTCAAGTTCACCACCTAACTTGCGGCCCAAAGCCAAAACATAACAGTTTGCATCTAAACCCCAAATTTGGCCGTGCCTATTCTTTGGCAAAGCCATGTCGACTCTACCATGGCCACCGGCATACCACCATGCCACACGTTTTCCCATGAAAACACTTGATACATCTAACACATGTCACAAGTGGGGGATGCTCATAAAGGGTATTGGTTTGGCGGTTTACAGCGTGCGGCGTACACTACGCCCGTTACATGAAAGTGTCATAAGAATGAATCGGCTAGTAAATGCAAGGAATAATGGTGAAACGCTCCTTTCATTATGGAACATCAATTCCAGGCGTTACCCATTTATCACCTCCTTCCACTTTACTCAGCCGTTTCCATTTTCTACGAGACCAGAGTATGTTATGTTACGACTTGTATAAATAGGTTTTACCTATTTCCACTAAACAACAAGTTTTGGGTCAGGAGCATACAACACTCAGAAACCACTTGCTAGATTTCCCATCTGTTAGCTTTCACTTTCTGATACAAATCAAACAACTACTCTTCCAGAATCAACTATTTCGGGGTCTCAACACTTTCTTCGCTTCCCTCCCTAAAACCAACCCTTCTCCTTCACTTTGTGACCGAAGCAAGTCTGGAATGGCCATTTCTTGGTTTAGGCCGGATTTGTACAGATTCATCTCTCGAATCTAAAGTACTCCCTTGCAGTACATTTTTTATGGTTTAGACTCAGTTTCTCACCCACTCACGCTAAATTACCGAAATTAGCAGAAACCGTTTTAACCCTCAAACAATTGGCGACCACAGCGGGAGGATTGATCTTTCGGTTACGCTGTCAATTTTCAACTCTCGATCTCATCGTTTGACTTAGATCTCGGAACGGTAGCAACGAATGATCCGCTCAGATATCAACGACCAGTTACCAGTCGTAACAGTTACCAGGTGTAATACAACAAGAGCTGACTGGGGACTCCCAAGGTGGAAAATGCAAACAATCCGCTCAGGATCGGCGACCCAGTCATCAATAATCACGCAACGAGGAACAACTGGGGACTTCTCAAGGCAATTCGACGCTGCCCATAAAACACGGACTTGCGGTTTGGGATCCGTTTTATTGAAGCAGGTGATAAAAAAAAGTCCGGTCAGGATACATAAACGATTACTATGGGTTGAAACCAAACACCATGTTATTTCCAAGTTTCATCTCATACTTTCCCGTCATGCAACATTCACGGTTTCATGATTTTCCTAGATGATTTGCTACCTACACTTGCAACTCAGACTTTAACATATCAAAAGATCATTATCCCAAAATAATCCAAAAACTCTTATAAAAAGCAATCATCTATCAATCAAAAAAAAAAAAAAAAAAAAAAAAACTGAACCATAAACTAGGCGTTTCTTTGACTTTCAAAAAAAAAAACTAAGGAAAAGAGTTTCATAAAAGTAACACGCTCAAGGAAAATCACTCAACATCAGCTTGTTTTTCTTGGAGAAAACGTTCCGCATATCTTGAAGGGCCGCCTGTTTCAGTATCAACTCCTGAGATAACTTCTCCAACTATTGGGATAACTTAGCAACCTCCGCCTCCTGATGAGTAATCGAATATGCAGAAGGATCGTCGACCGTTTCAGCTTGCAGTCTTTGGATCTCGGAAAATCCCTTGCAGAACCAGGAAACATTAAATTCAATGTCTACACACATATCCCGGTGAAACTTCCAGCTCGTGATCACATCTCCAGGAACAGTGTGACCAGTCACGTTACACATATGATGAATCGAATATAAAGCTTCTTCCACACGCTTGACTAATGCAAATCGGCTAGTAAGCTTCTTGTTCGTGGCGATATGTCCGTACCTTTTCCATATCCTGGTATACAACTCTGCATGCTTAGCTGGCACGCTAAAGCCTGCAATCAACACATGATCTTCGTGAGGAGTCAAATATGGAGGCACAAAAATGGCGCCCGCAACCGAATCTGTGACTGGCAAAGGATTCCTGACCACGATTGTACCGACGGTCGCCAAAGTACTTTCCACCACCTGGGTTTCAGCGCTGTCAATATCCATTTCCAAATCACCTGTGGGCGCGGTGTCCACGATTGTACCTTCGTTGCGGTGAGTCTCCACCTCAAGGCCGTCTCTAGAAACACTTTCTCCCTGTAACATTACATTTTAGTTTTGTTTCAAAAACAAGAGGAAAAGGAGGAGAAGAACACGTAAACTTACCAACTCATTTGCGGGCTCATGGAAGAGACTTCGAGCGTTACCTACGGAAACGTTTTCACCACTTTGGATCCTGAACCCTTTTGTTCTTCAAACTCTCCTTCATCTTCAGGGGACTTATTCGCCGATTTCTGACTATGCGAAAGCCTAGCAAATGGGCTCGCGTCGTTAAGACCCTAAGTTAGGAAATAGAAGGTGTTTAAAAAAAAAAAAAAAAAAAAAAAAAGGGAGAAAAAAAAAGGGAGGCTAGTATGAATCAGTTGAATTTAGAAGGAGACATGCATACCCATGTGTTGAAGGAACTGAAAGTCACGAGAGCTGACGAGCCCGATTGAAAACCACCTACACGGTCCTTAGGCCTCCGCTCCTTTTTCTGGGAGCCATCCACGTCCGGGCTAGGCGACTTTCATTTGGTCAAGGAAAGATCCCTCAGCAGCGGATGCTTCTCCAGGACTGCAGGAGATGGCTTACCACGGGTATTCTCCTCTGATTTTCACAAATTCTTTGGATGACGAGGAACTCACTCTGCGAATGCGTTATACTTGGAGGTAGTCGAAGGATTTCTTTCCGAAGGCAAGAAAGGGAGACTTTTACCCGGCATGAGAACATTAGCATCAGGGCTACCGGCTGACGTACGAGAGGGACACCCTGGTCGAAACCCATATGCCAAGACGCCCGATCAATATTATAAGAGACTGGCAGACATGAGCCTCTAAAGAAAGACGGTATATAACCGGGCATACAACTTCGCATGAATTCAACCGCTCCAACGCTCATATTCCTTTCGTCAGAAAGCAAAGACATGTTCGGAGCAGAAGCAAAAGTATTAAACTGAACTATGGATGTACACACCGGGGCCTACAGATGAAAGTTGATCGTGTACGAGCTGTCGAGGAAATCAACCAGTCTTGAACTAGCTCTTGGGCGCCTATTTGACCAACGAAGTATCCTCGAACCACCACAAGACTCGGGAAGTGGAGCTAACGGCTTATGAGCGTATTTTTCGAAGTACTCCCATAACCATGCCTGGAGGAAAGCAGCATAAACATACGAGTCCACTTTCATGTAGCCATTTGAAGTACGCATGTCCGCAACCAGATGATCCAAGTATGTGTACAGAGAGCCGAGAAACAAGCTACCAATGGGGAGGACGACACCTTTCACTTATTTTATGGCGAACTTGACATGCTATGGCCTTATCTCCTTCTTACCAGAGCCATCATCGAAAACATCCCTGGATAACCAAAGGGCCAAAAATGCCGCGACATGAAGAGTACTACTCTTTTGATCCGGTTCCAACCCATCAAGAAACCATTGAGACACCCACCAGCTGTAGAAATACCTTGTCTCGCTTTCCTTCCGAACGAACCCTTTCGACCCCTCGCAAACTGTGGCGCGCATTCCTTCTTCATCTTCCGATAACTCGATGTTGAGGTTTCCTGTTATGGGAAGATTCAATAAAACGGCCACGCTTTCTAAGGAGATAGTCATTTCACCCCACCTGCATATGGCCGTGTGAGTGTCTGGACACCATCTTGAAATAAAAGCAACCAAACCTGGGATATCTTTCCTGATTTGAAGTGTTGCGGAAGCTGCGACAGCTTCAATGATTTGCTCCTTGGTCAAGCTGGCCCTTACACAGTCTTGACTTATCATAAATTGCATCCACTTGTCAAAGGAACGCAAAGGACTCACGGAGATTTTAAAGTCAACAAGAGAGGTGGGATACTCTTTCCTATGAAGGAAAAACCGTATAACGTCCCTCGGCGGGACCGACCAAGCCCCTCCATCACTCTCAGGACCGGTCGGAAGAATCGGCACATGCTTAGGATGACTTCTCGGCGAGAAAATATCGTGAAAAATTCATCATCCACGTTTGGTTTAGAGTTTCCAACGTCCTTTGGCACTGTGGGGCTCTCCTCGAGCGACATCCTAACAAGATTTTTCACGTTGCAGGTAACAAATTAACTACGCCACAAGCAAAAGAAAAGAAGTTAATACAAAGTGCACGGGAGCTATTTTGTCAACAACGAAGAGTCCACTAAGGTTTCCTTGAAACTCGGCACACGTCCACGCCACGAAAAAGGAAACCCTAAACAACTAAGGTTTTCATGGAAAAAGGGATTGATGGCAGTCGTTTACCCATGAATTCCTACTATTGCATAATAATTGAGGTGCTCGACGCTACCGCGGTCTTCACGCTAAATATTTCTACAAGTCCATGAGGACCTTACCTACGGCTAGGGTTTGCACCGGTACTGAGGAACAATATTTTCTACGGGTATATGGAAGGCATGCATGTGGCTAGGGTTTGCATCAACACCAGGAAACAAGAAAAACAATTTGAAAAGGAAACGTTGGAAGACATACCTGGAATACACTCGCTCACTTTATCTGCTACCGCACAGCCAGGGCGTAAGAACAAAGGTGTGAGACAAAAGGGATAGACCGATCCCATTTATAGGCGCGACACTTTGGAGTTTGAATAGGGAAAGAACTTCCTGCTTGCGTCGAGAAGCAGTTGGGCCCGCGAAGATATTCCAGCGCCGCACCGAGCCAAGTCGCGCCCAAGCCGCACCAAGCTGAGCCAGCGCCGCACCGATCCAAGTTGCGCCCAAGCCGCACAAAGCCGAGCCAGCGCCGCACCGAGCCGAGTCGCTCCCAAGTCGCACCAAGCCGATACAGCACCGCACCGAGCCAAGTCACGCCCAAGCCAAGCCGTGTCAAAAATGCGCCAAGCCAAGTTGCGCCAAAAATCTTCCAACGCCTCACCGAACCGATCGCTAGCGGATCCCATTTCAAGCTGACACATTGCCAAATCAAGCTGACATCCTTCATTTCAACCAACAATCGCATCTACTATTTTCAAGGTCTAGCCAGTAAATGACGCAAGTAGAATTCATGCAAGGCCGCCAACACAAGGATCACGAATTCTCAGAATACTCTCGAAAAAGTTTAGACGAATCTTCCTAGTCATCTTTCATGACCCGCCAGTTCGATTTTGTCCGTGTCTGTCACCATCTTATGCTTACCTCGCAACAACGCTCCTATTCCGAGATAAGCAGGGGACTTAATGGTGATGGTGGTTTTTAGTTTAGGGATAAAATCGTAAAACCGTACATCTTACATGACGTAACTATGATCAATAGCGCATTTATTAAATCAATCATCGTATTTATGTAAGAATTACCAGGGTACCTTTTTCTTATATACATGTGTCATGTTCCACGGCAGAACCCTTAGTATTAACTGACATCACCTCTGTATACACCTAACCCTAATTGTATCACCTTGCCAATGGCAAACCATGCCAGCCACGTCTTTGCGCCAAGGCATGACAACCATGCCAGCCGCACCACCGTGCCAATGGAAAACCATGCAAGCCACGTCTCTGTGCCAAGGCATGCCAGCCACACCACCATGCCAATGGCAAACCATGCCAGCCACGTCTCTGCGCCAAGGCATGCCAATCATGCCATCCGCACCACCGTGCCAATGGCAAACCATGTCAGCCACGTCTTCGCCAAGGCATGCCAACCATGCCAGCCGCACCACCATGCCAGCCACGTCTCTGCGCCAAGGCATGCCAACCATGCCAGCCGCACCACCGTGCCAATGGCAAACCATGCCAGCCACGTCTCCGCGCCAAGGCATGCCAACCATGCCCGTCGCTCCACCGTACCAATGGTAAACCATGCCAGCTACTTCTCCACGCCAAAACGAAGGGTTGCAATAATCAACGGATACCCTTCTCTTCGAGATACAGATCTCGACCATCCAAGTTCGCCACCTAACACACGGAAACTTGCGGCCCAAGGCCAAACACCTGCGGTTTGCACCAAACCCTAGTTTTGGCCGCGCCTATACCATGTGACCTCTCCTTCACGTCATTGGCTGACAAAACGAATGGTTGCAACGATCAACGGCCACCCTTCCATCAAATATGTAGCTCTTAGCCGTCCAAAGTCACCAGCTGACGCATGGCAACCTGCGGCCTAAAGCCAAAACACACGGTTTAAACCTAAACCCTAATTTGGCCGCGCCTACTCTTTGACAATGTCATGACTCAGCGCTGGCTACTACAAACGAAGGGTTGAAATATTAACGGCTACCCTTCTCTTTGAGATGCAGTTCTCGACCATACAAGTTTGCCACCTGATGCATGGAAACTTGCGGCCCAAAGCCAAAACACACGGTTTGCACCTAAACCCTAATTTGGCCACACCTACTCTTTGACAAGGCCATGACTCAACGCTGGGTGCTAAAACGAAAGGTTGCAATAATCAACGAAACCCTTCTCTTTGAGATCACGAGATCCTCGACCACACAAGTTCGCCACCTTATGCATGGCAACTTGCGGCCCAAAGCCAAAACTCACGATTTTGCACCTAAACCCTAATTTGGCCGCGCCTACTCTTTGACAAGGCCATGACTCAGCGCTGGCTACTACAAACAAAGGGTTGCAATAATGAACGGCTACCCTTCTCTTTGAGATGCAGATATCGACCACATAAGTTCGCCACCTGACTCATGGCAACTTGCGGCCCTAAGCCAAAACACACGGTTTGCACCTAAATCCTAATTTGGCCGCGGCTACTCTTTGACAAGGCCATGACTCAACGCTGGCTGCTAAAACGAAGGGTTGAAATAATCAACGGCTACCCCTTCTCTTTGAGATGCAGATCTCGACCACACAAGTTCGCCACCTGACGCATAGAAACTTGCGTCCCAAAGCCAAAACACAGGGTTTGCACCTAAACCCTAATTTAGCCGCGCCTACTCTATGGAAAAGCCATGCTCAACGTTGGATGCTAAAACGGATGGTTGCAATAATCAACAGCTATCCTTTCCTCTTATATGCAGATCTCGACCGTTAAAGTTCGCCACCTAACTTACGGCCCAAAGCCATCTAAACCCAAAATTTTGCCGCGCCTATTATTTGGCAAAGCCATGTCGACTCTACCATGGCCACTGGTATGCCACCATGCCACACGTAACACCTTGCTACACGTTTTCCCATGAAAATACTCGAGACATCTAACACATGTCACAAGCCGGGGATGCTCATAAAGGGTATTGGTTTGGCGGTTTACAGCGTGCGGCGTACACTACGCCAGTTACACGAAAGTGTCATAAGAATGAGTCAGCTAGTAAATACAAGGAATAATGGTGAAACGCTCCTTTTATTATGGAACATCAATTCCAGGCATTACCCATTTATCACCTTCTTCCACTTTACTCAGCCGTTTCCATTTTCTCTGAGACCAGAGTACGTTATGTTACGACTTGTATAAATAGGTCTTACCTATTTCCACCAAATAACAAGTTTTGGGTCAGGATCATACAACACTCAGAAACCACTTGCTAGCTTTCCCATCTGTTAGCTTTCACTTTCTGATACAAGTCAAACAACTACTCTTCTAGAATCAACTATTCTGGTCTCAACACTTTCTTCGCTTCCCTCCCTAAAACCAACCCTTCTCCTTCACTTTGTGACCGAAGCAAGTATGGAACGGCCATTTCTTGGTTTAGGCCGGATTTGTACATATTGATCTCTCGAATCTAAAGTACTCCCCTGCAGTACATTGTTTAGGGTTTAGACTTAGTTTCTCACCCACTCACGCGAAATTACCGAAATCAGCAGAAACCGTTTTCACCCTCAAACACAACCCAAACATAAAACTATTACAACCTTATGGAACTACTCTAGTACAACACCAGAAAAGGAAAAACAACACTAAGGATATAACAGAAGGGAAAATACACAACTAGAGTTACTAAAAAAATAAACTAAGTTAAGCTAAAGCAACACGGAAAACAAGGACTCTTCTTAGAACAAACCTTGTAGAAAAGGTACTAAATACAGACATAGACTAGGTTGAAACTATTACAAGGTGACTAATTATCCTGACTTCTGCTAACACTAGTTTAATTAAACAAACGACCCTAAGACAGAAATTGATATTAAACTGAAAAAACGAAACGGTTGGCCAGCCCAAGCATTAGGTAATCTTCAATCATTCATCATCGGTATTGAGGATGATATCTTGTCCGAATTGATTTAGATATGTTTTCTTGAGGGTTGAGAATTGATTAGTCCTTCATAATTCCTTTGCCTTTACGGTCTGCAGATGTTTGTTCTCGCTCTTCTTCTGTGCTTGCTACCTGAGATGTGCTTGTGGTGTCTTGATATCCCAAAGAAATCCAAATATCCGTAGATACAGATTCAGGTCTGACTGGTAGTGAATCCGGTGGAGCTGTAAAATCAGCTTGGTAAATATCGATCAGGATTGCAGGATTCTCCATTTTGGGTCAGGTTCACCTGTGATCCAGGATCTGTAATCCTCAAAGGCAGGCCAAAGATGTGCAGTAGAGGATGAAGCAGCTGCAGGATCCGATGTAGCTGGTGGGTATAAGTCTTGATGATTGAATGCTTCAAGTTCTTCAGGACGGATGTTATATAGGTAATGACTAGGGTTTGGTCTTTTGGTTGAGATATTGTATTTGGGTTCCCAAGTGATCTCATATTGGTTATGGTTAACAAAAGGTTCATGGGTATTGAAACAAATTCATCTCATTGATGAGGATTTACAACAAATGGTGGTGAATTATGTTTTTTGATCTTCACAAGTAATTCTTCAGAAGTAACAGGAGAGATGGCATCATCATGGTCATGTATATTGATCTTTGTCTGGTTGGTGGTGGCCGAGTTGTTGTTGTTGTTGGTACTGGAAACATCATTATCGTCGGCAAGGAATCTGAATTCATCATCTGCATCTCCCATAAAATCTTTCATGTCATCATCTGGTGGATGTAATGGTGGGTATAGAGCTGGAGGTGCAGGCAGCTGATATCCATGTTTTATGAGATTTTGAGCTTGCATAAATTGTCCACAATCTTTTTTTCTGTGGCCTAGCCTGCGACAGAACTCACAGAAATTATGTGGTAAATCATGATATTCAAAAGTAGTGTGTTGATTCCTCCTCTTCCATCGTCTTCAATTGTATTTTCTCTCAAGGTGTTGAAGACATTCATAGTGATTCTAACTGTCATAGCATATGATCCATTCTCTATGAGTTCTCCCATATTGAATACAAATCCTCTTATATCATCAATGTCTTGAAGCTGCTCTAAATTTAGTCATCTTATGGTGATGTTCATTTCTACATGAGTTAAGATTATTTCTCTGATATCTTGATCTTCATGCCATACAATCATCATAAAAATATTATTCATGATAGCTCTGGAACCTTGTCTAACTGCTCTAACAAATTCATGATATATCTGAAATATGATAAGATAATATTCAACACCAGCTTGTCTCACAGACAAGCCTTCTCTGATTCTCCATATTTTTCTCAATGCACATCTAAGATGCCAAGCATTTACACCATGTAAGGAAAAAAAAAACAATAATACAATATCTGCATAGGTTGTGTGGGACATTCTGATGGGCAGCAGGGTTTTGCAAGTTCAAGTTCCAACTAATGTCTAGTCTTATGGAGGTTTGAAGCAGGTTTGTGAGTTCATCAAGATCACCATTCCAAATAGCCGGCACGGTGGAAGCAAGGGTTTAGATATAAGAGGGAAAAAGGAAGATAGAACAAAGATATAGATATTGGTTGTATGGAAATTGCAAGGTTGTGAACCATCCTCTGAAAGGATGTCAAATTTATAGGCAGGAATCATGGGATAAAATTAAATTGAACAAGACTTGATGTAAGCAAGAAAAGATAATGTCAGAGGATACATGAACATACAATGAACAATTCAATGAAAACACGGCGCAGAATTGAAGTGAAAGGGGTTTTGAAAGTGCAGTGTCAAAATGAAGGCAAGTGGAAAGTTAATCCAGGCAGCTGCTTAAAAATTCTAACATCTTAAAACACCAACCAATGGAAAGATCTTTTGATTTAGGAATACCCATTTATGAATACCCATCTTGTAAAAATTCATATGCAAAGTAATCATAATTACCTCTTGTGATAACCCAAAACCAGCTTGAAGTGATATCCATACCTAAACAAAAGCAATTAATCTTTCTTTCGTAGCATGAGAAGAAGGTAGAGTAGGACGCGTCTGGATCTGATTGAGTCCATAGAACAGCTCATAGAGAACAACATCCGGTAAATTAGGAAGAGATTTGTAAATAGCAGGGATTGATAATCTCAATCAAACTCAAAATGGATAGTGAGGCGGAAAGGATAGATTCAGAAGGAGTTAAATCAATTCTTCTAAAAAACATAATATTTTGATTGTTGAAGATGTGAATAGACAGATTAGAATTTCGATTGAATTGGGCTGGCAAACCAACAATTAGCCGAGAAAAATCAAAGAAGACATAGGAAAATTGTTGAGATTTAGGATTGGAGAAAAAAAACTAGTAAAATAACGGGTTTTCGGTGTTTTTAGGTGTGAGAGCGCTTTTCGGGTTTTTTTGCTTCTTTTTTTTTTCAGTTTCGGTTCATGATTTCCGCATTATATTTTAGAACTAGCTAAATTTAAAGACGTATTCTAAATTCCAGGGAATGTATAAAGTTTACGGCACTTACCAGTCATTAGACCCATTACTATCCCGAAGCCCAGTACCAAATTTAACTCTTGGTATAAGTACACATTCAAATCCATTATTTTTCACTATTCAATGTGTTAAATTGGGGTATCAACACAAGGGATTAGGACAGTTATCATAGCATGGTCCTGGCCTTGAAAAAGCTAACTTAACAGATAAAAATTGAGCTTCCCAATTAGTAGAAATGAGAAATGTAATACCCGTCATTTTCATTTGTTGTTTCAGGTTTGGTTTTACCTGATTTAGATAACCTTGTTAATTGGGTTGTTGTTGAGTTATTTCATTTTCCTTAGCCTAGGTTGTAATTTTAAACTTATTACATATTTAGAATCTTTTCTCCTATCACTTAGAGCATCTCAACAGTGGGTGTTAAAAATATTATGTGGGGCCCTTAATTAGATTCTTATTTATTAGGTTTTATATACGTGGCAAAAATAAGAAGGTTTTTCTCATGAATCATCTCCTATGGTGTAGGGTTTAAGGTTATCATGTTATACAGTGAAACAGTGAACCCTAAGCCAGTCCAAAGTAGTAGAGCTCAGCTGGGCCTGGGCAAACCTTGTCAAGCTTATTAAAGCACATACGTCAATGCTTCTCGGCCACACTCAAATCAAATTCTCGGCTTTGTGCTAGCGAAGGTTCTAATTTAACCACTTATATATTATGTTATTGCCATTTCACCCTTTACGAACAACTCTCATATGATTATTTTTTTGATCGATCCATGACATAATTATCATGTCAAGTTTTCTTTTTTTCTCCGGAAATCATCAAAATTTGAATATTCTAAGATGCATGAGTATGAAACTGTGGTGAAATTAGTTCTCAATAAACGATAAACGAAAGACATTTTGAAAGTCTAAGTTTTGCAAAAGAAGAACAAAATTATGGGTTTCTTCTTTTTTTTTTTTTCTTTGCGAAGAACAGCTCACCTGAAAAAGGAAAGTTCAACGTTTAAATCTAAGAACAAGTCTTGATCACTATCTGAGGTTCCATTTTACATTATAAACTCGGACTTATTGAGTGGCCTTTGATAGGTCGAGCTGGTATTCTTTGGACAAAATAACATGGCCTTAAAACAACATAATTCGCTGTCAGTTATAAATATTGCTCTTCATCAGTAAAATTCATAGATATTTGATTATACCCATAATACCCATCCATGAAAGGTAATCAACCATACCCTTGGATTGACTTCACTAATTTATCCATGTCAGGAAGTGGGACGTTATCTGTTAAGACCCCCAAGCTCGTCCACGCTATTAGACCGGTCAAGAGATGTATTAGCCGTTAATGACTCGATTAGTTAAACACATATAATAATTAATAGAAATTAATCTAACAATAATTTGGTTACGAAGCTAATACCATTGGATAGATCTCGAAAATTTACGCGAAATGGACTACTTGAATGTGTTGTTCGGTCTAATTAGCTTGGTATTGGTCTTGTTATGTGTGACAACACAGGTACATGATGTGGGGTCAAATGAAGCTATGCAAATGGAGTTTTAAGTCCAGAAATAGGGGAATGTATGGCAGTACGTGAAGCATTATTGTGGGCAAAGAAGAAGAAGCTGTCAAAGATACACATTGAAGCTGATGCCAAGATGGTCATACAATCTGTTAATGGAGATTCATTACTTGTTCAGTGGGAGAATAGGAATATAATAAAGGAAATAAAACACTTTATCTCTAGTTTTAATCATTGTTTTTGTTCTTTTGTTAGTAGAGATGATTATCAAGTAGCTGATTAATAGCTAAGTCTGTTAGAGAGAAAGCTTCAAATGTTGAAGCATATAAGAACTACAGTGTTGAGGTTTATAGATTTTTCTTGTAAACGTTTCTTGCTAGAAATCAACAACATTCTCTCTTTATCAAAAAAAGAATGTGTTGTTCGGACATCGGACGAAGAAGAAATTATCTAAATCGTATGAAGGCAAATATGGTCACTTTACTATGCAAGCTTTTAAGGCGGTCTAAACTTCTAATCATGGCACCTCTATATTGTTAGATAATAATTTTAATCGGGTTGACCGAAGGGAGTCCCTTCTATACTGTCACTATGGGGCCTAAAAATGCATTGCTTGCGACGTTCTTTTTTTCATTTTTAATCGATTCAATTGAATGGGTATTGGTCGTTTTTTCTCGAAATTGAGTCAACAATCGGAGAGTTATCGTCCCCGACTACGATTAGGAGCGATGAAAACGAATGGAAGTCAACCCAATTGACGGTTAATATGGCATGAAAATGGTCAAAAAAACGTCACCTAAACTTTTAATTTTAATCTTGATCGTCCATTGCCAACAAAAATTCAGCCATCAGATCTATAACTGTCAGAAATGTTACAACATATGTTACAATATAAGTATTAGAAGAATATAACGCTTATAAATGTTATAAAATTACTGTTATAGATATTGTTGCAAAAGCTGTTACAAATTTCGTCACAAAAACAAGCCTCCTTACTATGGTCGTCCCAAAGATTTGCTGGCAGTCATCTAGTAATTTTGGTTGGTATTATATCAAAGACACTTGAGGAGAAACTCATTTTCTTCTTTCTCCTTATCTTTTCTTTCCTTCTACTTCTTTCAGTGTTTTGCGTCTGTGAATGAATTGAGACAACGAGATAGTGGTTCTGAGAGTTAGAGATGAGCAGAAAGTCCGTAGAATGTTGATGATGATGTTGTTGATTCAAGAGGTTGAATCAGATTCAGAAGAAAATATTTTCAAGAGAAATTAGAATTAGGATTTCTGGAGTTGGTTTTGATTTTTTCGTGAAATTGAAGATGAGATCGAAACAAGAGGAGGAAGATCACGGATGGGTTACTGATAGTGATGATTATTGTGTAGCTTATTCAAATTGAAGTGTTTTCAGAAATTAGGGTTCTTAATTGCGATTGCTTTTTCAGAAATTAAAAAGGGGGTTTTTATTTAAAAAGATGTAAGTTGAAATTAGAAATGGGTATTGAGTTAATTAAACAGATTAAGTTGAGTTTACATGTGAAATCATGTCTCAGACAGTAGATTGATATCTCAGGGGTATTATGGTTTGTTCTTGAGGATTTTGGGTGAGTAGAAACAGAGAAGATGATTTTGGTGGTTGAGTTGATTAAGACATAGTAGATGTTTTTGGTTTGGATTGATCTTGAAGTGGATTAATTTTAGTTGGATTGTTTTGAATTACAGATGAAGGATATGAAATTGAGGGTTTAGAAGATTGATTGGAGATGGGTTTGATATGAATTAGGATGTAAGGCAGAAGACTAGCTTAGAATCGATGATTTAAGTCGTTATCAAAAACTAGGGTTTAGTGGTGGTGGTTGTTTCAGTGAATCGAGGATGATAATGAAGGTTGTTGTGTATTGATTGAGATGAACTGGTGCAGGTATGGAGATTTGGTCCTGATGTTATTGTGGGTGAGAGTATCTCAAGAACTTGATTGAATGGGTGGAGAGGTTTATGCTATTACTGTGTATTGGGGATGGTGTTGTAATGGTAGTTATAGAAGAATGTTTATGATCTTGCAGAGAGAATTAATATCTCATGGTTGTTGTTTGACTAGCTCAAATGGTTGCAGTAAATGGGATTGGTAGTAATGCAGTTGAGCTGATTGGAGCGGATTGCTAGGTGATGGTGTTTTGATGCAAAGAAACTGGTTTTGATGTTGGTGTTAATCATGTTAAGAAGTAGTCATAATAATGTTAAATGAAAGAACTGAAAGTGTTGGTTGTTACTGTGGCAACTTTTTAGTGATGTGGCTGTAATGAATATTGGAAATGGTAGATATAGATTATATCCACTCCTTTAAAATGCTAAGTCATATGAGCTCCCACGTCGCACGGTGAGTGTGACACCCCCCTCAAATTAAATTAGATAAAAGCTTTGGGCATTATTGAATCTGGAGGGACACTTGACGAGACTTTACTAGTTGGGACATTAAATTTTAGATTACATTTCGTTTACACCCGATATTTAACTGGCTGTTTGTAACGTCGTTAGCAATAACGTGCGTAGACAAGACTTATATAAGAGTTTGCGCCTAAATAATTCCTTACACTTCGTTTACTCCGGATACTTAACTGGACGTTAAGTTACGCCATTGGCGTGGACAATACTTCTATCAAACTCTATACCTAACTAATAAAACCTTAACCTAAAAAGAACCATGCCTCTGAATTTCGTCCAATTTACATCTTTTGTTGCTTGCTTCTCTGTCATTTCTCTGCCTTCAAACCGAGCCTCTTTTGGACTCAATGATCAATCTTAAATTCTTGAATCAAATTCTTGAATTCTTCTTGACGTAATATTAAATCCATCACAATCCCTATAATTAGCCATCGATTCTAATCACCAGAACCTATTGTTCATCACCAGAATTTCATTTTATCAATAACAATAGTGAACCCTAGAAATTTCTTCTTCCCTGTTCATCAATTACATCTCCAATTACTTCTCAAACCCTATTTTTATTGTTGGTTTTGTATCTTTGTGGTTTGCTTCGTGAACAAACTTGATCGGCTGGGATCGACTAGATCTAGTATATTTTTTGATTGACTTGTTATTGCTAGTCGTATTTAGATTGACAAGCTATCATTTGGTGGTACTCTTCAGTATCCAAATCTGGTAGTTATGTTTGACTTGATCTGGTTAAGTTGTTAATTCAGATCTTGGAAGATCTAAACCTAACAAAGGAGAGTTTAATTGATTTAACCATAAAATCCTTTGCCACACTCAGCAATATATCTCTGATTAACTTCCAGAGATAGGATAGTGGATACCTAACAGATTAGTCCTTTACTATTTGGAAGATGATCGAAAGGTTTGGGTACTTAAATTCTTCATAGAGGCTAAAACAACTTAAGATAGTGGCCTTTATCTTAGAATTCGCGTGTGTTGGCCAGATTTGTTTTAGGCATCGGGATACTGAAGAAACTAGGTAACTAGGGGTAGTTTACTTGGTCTCAACTATACACAGTTGGTACTGTCTTTGTATAGCGGCTTAATTATGAGAGTATTAATTCAAAACTGGACTAGGTCCCGGGTTTTCTACATTTGTGTTTCCCCGTTAACAAAATCTTATTGTATTTTTACTTTTACTTTCCACAATTATAATTATTGGTTTAGTTATAATTAAAGGTAAATACATTGTACGTTAATCCCAAACACTTGGGTTGATCTCTATAGTTTAAGGTTCGGTTTCGAACTTGTATTGTATACCAAGTGTATACCTAGTATCGGACTTATAAGTTGATATCGAAAAGATTATGGTGTACTTGGTACCCTCGTCCTTTCGGTTAACATGAGAACATATAACTTTTATTATATATGTCTCTTAAAGTTTTTGGTACTAATACTAGTATTGTCTTAGGTTTTTTCGTACCACTAACAACAAACAACTTTAATGGGTAATATAACAAACATCTCACATAATACAAGTCATTTAAATTTCATGTTTCTCATGTGTGATTAATGTGATATTTTTATATGTTTAGAATATAAAACATGATTCATGTGATGCTTTTCTCATTTCAAAATGTAAAATACTTCATATATCTTGTAGTTGTATTTGAGTAATCTTTTGTTTTTCTTGGTTTTTGTTTGTTGAGTTTCTTACTTGGAATCACGATTTAGTTTTTATTTTTATAACTATATTGGAAAGTTTGGAGTTTTCAATTAGTTGTAAATTCTTATCTGATTAAAGTTTTGAAGTTTTTTGTTACTTGTTAATTTTATGTTCTTATCCGATTAATATATGTACAGATTAAAAAGTATAAAAATGTCATAATTTCATCTTCAAATCTCTTAACCAAAGAGTTGGTGCATCTACCAAAACTGCCAAACATGCTAACATCTTAAAGTTAATGTGAAGACGAAACCCGCTTAGAATTGTCATCAGATTGTGCTTCAATTTCTTTGCTCTCTCTTCATACGGAGCCTTGTCATCCTCGGTCATGTTTCTCCACCGTTCTCCTGCAGCATGAGAAATATCAGCAAGCTTCTTCTTCCCAGGGTAGTCTTCCATGTAATCTGTTCGGAACAAGAAAAACGATGTTGAAGGTTTCTTTGGTTTCACTGGGTCGCGTTGTTTCAATACAACACATTAAGAGTTAAAACAAAATCAATAAAAATCTAATGGATTCAAACAATTTCGAAAATAACATATCATTCTTACTTCTTTGGTTTTTTGTTGCCAATTTGTGCTTTTCCTTTCCTTTTGATTGAGTTGATCCACTTTTTTGAGTCTGTTTAGAACCATTCCCTTCCTCAACAACATGCAATGTTGCATTCTTACTAGTATAACTAGGAAAAAATGTACCTTCAGAAAATTGATTCCCATATTCTTCAGCTAGGGATTCGTTGATATCAAACGGTTTCATTTGTTTAGCCATCGATGAACAAACTTAATTTTCCAGAGAAATAGAGTGAGGGAAAGAGAATTATGTAGAAAGATTTCGTTTACGTAACGTATGCACTCTTGGTAGTGACAATGAATGGAGAACCATAGGAGAATACATATTAAGTTTTCATCATCTTAATTTTGATTCGAAATATGGTGTCTTTGCAAATGAGACTCTGTATTGGAATCCATATTACGGAAACATAGTGGCTTTCAATCTGGATGATGAAAAGTTATATGAACTTCCAACACTGCCTTTTTTGCCAATAACATGTGGTGATCCTCGTGGTTTTTCCTCTGAAATTGAGATTTTGGGTGGAGATTTATCATATTTTATAGGTGGCTTCGGGGGAAGGATTAACATTTGGTTATTAAAGAAAATTAGATATCGGAACATTATGGAGCAGGAGGAATACCTGTCATTTCCTGGGAGTAAGGATTTTGTTCGTAATCGTAACTCATTATATATTAAAAAAGATATATAGAAAAGTAGTCTCAAACACCTTCATTTCATCATTTGTGATTCCACAATATCTTGTTTCGCTAGTCGATTAAGATTATTGTGAGGTGAATGATATTTCTAGGCTGTTCTTCGGGAATATAAGTCCGGTATATAAATTGGTTCATGTTCACCTTGATTTATCAAAAGACGGAACAAAACTCGTAGGTATTTCTGTGGGAGACAGATTGGTGTCTGTGTTATTTATTTTCTGCATTATATTTTGTTATATAATTGAAATATCATAGGTTGTGCGTTGAATCTATCTATTGGTAAATCCAACCTTTGGTTGTTGATTGAAATTGATTGATCCTTGAACATTGGTCTTTGGTACCGTTCAAGTTTTCTCTATTATATTTAATCGGGCTCGCAAATTATTATTTGTTTGATTGCGGATTGAATTGAGAGATTGAGATATAACTCTTTGATATATTTTTCTTAAGATTGAGTCTGACTGTCTAGTTGATTCTCTTGAAAGTATATTGGAGTTAGTCCATAGAGATTGTTAAGAAAAATATTGGGTGTGGTTGTTAGACCCCCGCTTTTTCAATTGGTATCAGAGCATGCAAACACGTTTAAAGACCTCATAAGTCCGTGTTTGTAGCGATCTAACTCTATGGACGTAAATTTTATCTCCATAAACGTACCACCAGTCTTCGATGGCTCAAACTACTTGTGGTGGAAAATCGCGATGCGTGCTTTTCTTCAAGCTCGTGATTTTCAAACATGGATACGTGTTGTTAATGGCTATGATCCTCCGGTTAATACAGAAGGCAATGTATCTATACCTAAGGATATTGGTAGATATAGTCCAGAATAAATACTTGCTGCAAAGCAAAATTCTGACGGCTTAAATGCTATCATACATGCCATTACCCAACATCTTCAGCATCATGTGACTACTTGCACGAAGTCTAAAGAAGCCTGGGATATCTTAGAAACCATATTTGAAGGGAATACTTATGAAAAAGAAGCTAGGCTTCAAAGCCTAAATTCTGATTGGGAAAACCTTCGTATGGCAGATGAAGAATCATTTGATGAGTTTAATCACAAAGTGTCTGAAATTGTTAATGCATCATTTGCATTGGGTAAGACTATTCCTGAAAAGGATATTGTGATGAAGAATCTCAGATCTCTGTCATCCAGATACGATTCTAAGAAGCATGCCATCGTTGAAGGAAATAATCTCGCAACGCTCTCCAGAAATACTCTGGTTGGGAAGTTAAAGATCTTTGATCATGAGCATACATCCAAATCTGGAAAGGATGTTGCTTTCAAAGAACAAAAGAATACTAAATTAATTGATAAAAGTAAAAGTTTTTGCATCTCTGAAGATGATCTTTCTGAGGCTGATTCATCATATGAAGATCTTGATAAGTCAGTCTCGTTGATCACAAGACAGTTTAGGGATCTTCTTTTGAAGATAAGTAAACGGTTTCCGAGAGATAAACCTGAGTCATCGAGATAAGCCCCATAATTGTGTTACTCCTAAAAATAGGGATAATGATGAAAGCGATGATGAGGATATGCCTTAGTGCTTTAAGTGTAAATGTTTTGGATATTTTGCAAATGAGTGTCCAAATCGAAAGAAGTACACTGGGAACAAAGGTCTAGTTGCAACTCTTGATGAAATGTCTGACAACTAGGATTCTAATGAAGACAAAAAGTCAAGTGTTGCACTTCTTTGTGAAAATATTGATTTTGATAATTGTAGCAATACATACATCAATCTTGATATTCTTTCAGAAGAAATCTCAACAAATCTGGAAGAAAAAATTGATCTACCCGTTTCTACCGGAAACTCTTCTTCTGATTTTTCAAGTTCCACTATGCGTCTAGCCTCGTACACATCTCGGGCGTCTGAATCATTTATCAGGTTGACATGTCCTTATTGTTCTCTTAGAGGTCATGAGTTATCAAAATGTTTCAAGTACAAACATAAGATAAGATATGTCAACAAACTTCAACGAAGAGCGAATCGATTAGCAGACAAGCTAAAACTTGTTCAAAAATCATCAGAGGTATGTAATTGCATCTCTTCTTCAAAAAAGTTAGTTTCCAAAGAAAAGTCTAGATCATGAGAAAGAAACTTATGGTATAAACACTATGAGAAACAGGGCTTTATGAATTCCGGTAGAAAAGGATATGGTGGACAGATTATTGTTCACCCCAGTACAACTTAAATTGTGTTGGTTAGTACATATTGTCTCATGCGCCTGATCAAAAGAGACAAGATTTTGCACACCTCAAGCTTTAGAAAAAGAAAAGTATTTAGATTGTGTTGATTTTCTTTTTATGTTTTTTGCTCTGAGAGCGTTGTAAAGTCTGGAATTCATGCCACTTTTCATATCTAATTGGTATTGGAAAGGACTTCCCTGGTCAATCAATAAAAAGGGGTTATTCTCGACAATTCTACCCTTTTTAGGGTTGGGAGTTGTGCGTGCATGAACCTGCGTTTAAAGGTTTCGTAACCCTACATTCTCTTTTTCCTTCTCTGAAACTCTTTTTATCTTAAGACTGCTTGTTGAGTATTAAATTGTGAATTCCTCTCACATAACTGTACGCATATGGATACTCCAAGCATCATGTATTTTGATGGAAAAGATGTTAATATGATTGTTAAGCCATCAATCATGAAGGAAAAAGAAAGATCTCCGTTACCTCCAACTTTGAAAACAAAATAAGGAATGTGAGGAAGCCAAGATGTTCCTTCAAACTCTCAGAAGTTTTCTGGTGTTCTTGAAGAGTTGAAGGAAACAAGGAACGAGATTCAAAAAATAAAGGCTTTTGTTATGAGAACTCTTGAAATTCATAAGGCACTGGTTCGACACCATCAACCTAGAAGGTTTGTTGGAATTGACTCCTTTCTTCACGAACCGTATGTTCCCATGGCTATGGACGACAAGGAGTTCGGGGACGATAAAGAATTTTTTAGAGGTCTCCATATCTAGGAAACTTCTTATGAGAATTTATTCTTGTGGTTTTAAGAAGGATAACTAGGGTTTGGAATAACCATTATTGTGAGTACACATACCTATGTCCAACGTTTTCATCTTGCAATGTTTTTAGATTTATTTATTTAAATTCTAAAGTTTATTTGGAAGTTTGCAGTATTAATCTTTATGATTTCATATATTGCAACTTGTTATGGGATATGTGTGTTTGCGTCCGTGAACTATGATTGTCCCATACGTGGTCAAAAGTTAAGTCTTTCATATGTCGGTATGCAAGAATTGATAAAAGATTGAATGAAATTTTGACAAGCAAAAGATAACCCTATTATGTCATTATGAAAATATTGATGGAAGATAGGATGAGATTTTGTTTACAAAGATTAAGTCTATTGTATGTCATTGTGCAAATAGTGATAAAGAATATAATGAATCCGCAGTATTGATCTTCCCAGATCCATATCTTATGTATATATTGTGCGTCTCCGTAAGTTTTCTTATGTGAGTATTTCCGATTAAATTAATCATGGGTTCTCTTGTGGTTAATTTAATTGAGATTTTTGGATACAAATTCAAATTTCATGTGATTTGTTCATGTCCAAAGAAATCCTTCTTTTCTTGTGAAAGTAAGGTTGCTCTTGTTGTTCTTTCGGGAATGACATTTTATGGGGGAGAGATCTTAATAGAACTTGCGCTTAATTGCCAAATCTTTGTGGGGAGTGCGGCTGTGGAATATTATAGGGGTTATCTTGTATCTTTATAAACTCCTTGATGAATGCATTTAGTTTCGGATATATGATTGCATCTAAAAAGTTGATATGTGCTTTCTTTTGGTCGTGAAGTGTCTCTATGGAAATTTCATTAGGATCCCACTAGTTTTCGTACCTTTGCCAATTCAATTGACAAAAAGGGGGAGAATTAATGTGTAGTTCACACTACAAATACATTTGGTTTTCGGATCATTATGTAAGAGGGAGTGGTTTTCATGTGAGATGAAGTATTGACTAAGGGGGAGTGATACATATCACCATAGTATTGTTTTTGAAGTTGTGATACAATTGAACTTTGATGATGTGTAATAATACTATGACACTGTATAATAATGATTGAGAGCTATTGTTTTCTCATTGTTATGGCTACGGATCTTCAACAACGATGATGTTGAGTTGAATACATTTGGAATCATTGGAGTACTTGGAAGTGACGAAGATTTCGAGTAATGTTGAAGAACCAAAGAGATCAAGCATGTGGATGAGAAGCTGCAAAGTTTATTTGTTTTGTATTCCATAGGTATTGATAGTTTTGTCACTAAAGTTAACAAAGGGGGAGATTGTTATAGCACTTCTCGGTCAAAATCGCAAGCGTTGCTATCTCAAGCTTGTTTGTCAAGTTTAGTTGCCAAAACTATAAGTATTGATTTCTAGTCTACTTATAGCTAAGCTCGGACTAGGATAGTAAGTGTAGTTGAGCTCTAGACTCCACGACGTTCATCATGTAAAGACGAATAACTACTCAAGGAACTGGTGGAAATTCATCGACAAAAAGGTATGTGGATTCTTGAACTTATCTATCACTCAAAAGTCTCCATATTCTATCTCCTATCTTGAGACAAAAGTCGTATTGCTATATATACTTCGATTATACACATTTGCTATTTCGAGCCGAGTTTATCTCGGTTATCTAATTCTCGAAATATGTGTTGGTAAGCTTTCGCTTTGGCCAAGTTCATCTTTACTCGTGACGAAAGTCATGTTGATTATTTCAATAACTTGAAAATCGCTTTGATGAAAAATAGTTTGTGAATAACAACTATATAACATCCTCTTAGAAAGTGTCAATGATTGAAATGAGAGTTTAAAACATGTAACCATCTTTGGATATAAACATAGTGTGTTCTCACATTTGTGGAAAAGTCCAAAACCGGGAACGCAAAGTATGCGTACACGTACGCGTACTGGCGGTTGTTGGAAATCCGGGAGAGTATGCGTACCCGTACGCGTACTGGCGGAAAGTTCACGTTCGTGAATTTCTGCTGGAGTTTGAAAGTAAAAACAAACTCAATCCGGTTACTTAAGCATGCGTACCTGTCGCATACTTAGGTTGGTTACTTTCTAAAATCAGTTTGTTCATGAATTAAAACATTCATATAATAAGGAATACAATTTTTGCAAACCGTGGCTATAATGTTCATAAATCGATTCGAGTGAATCAAAACCGATTTTACTTCGATTGTGTCTTGTATACTTATATGAGATTCTAAGCAATTGAACAACTCTCTAACTAGTTCATTTGAGTCATTTGAACTAGTTATGGTAAAGATGAATAAGGTTTATATGAAAGTGCTCATATGGATAACCATTGTTTAACTATTGTTGAACTAACTAAGTGTACACGTTTAGATACGGTTACTCAAACCTAAATGAAGTTACATTTCATTTGTGTATAACCTTAGGTTTCTCTCGAGAAAAGTCTACATTTCATTTGTTGAACTAACTAAGTGTACACGTTTAGATACGGTTACTCAAAACTAAATGAAGTTACATTCATTTTGTGTATAACCTTAGGTTTCTCTCGAGACCCTGTAGGTTAACGACTTAAAGACTTCATTGGGATTGTGAAGCCAGACCCAACTATTTTCTCTGTAGTTGTGTGATCTAATCTAGTTGTTTCTATCGTATTTGAGTACAATAGTAAGATTGGCTTGATATTAATTTCTCCGATAGGCAAGATAGAAAAATAGTCACAAAATCTTCGTCTCATCGTTTGTGATTCCACAATATCTTGTTTCGCTAGTCGATTAAGATTGTTGTGAGGTGATTGATATTTCTACGATGTTCTTCGGGAATATAAGTCCGATATATCAATTGGTTCATGTTCCCCTTGATTTATCAAAAAACGGAACAAAACTCGTAGGTATTTCGTGGGAGACAGGTTTATCTATTCATGTAGACTTTTCTGTGTGAGACATATTTGTTTATTAAAGTCTTCGACTTTGGGTCGTAGCAACTCTTAGTTGTGGGTGAGATCAGCTAAGGGAATCAAGTGCATAGTATCCTACTGGGATCAGAGACATAAGGAGCGCAATTGTACCTTGAATCAGTGTGAGATTGATTGGGGTTCAACTACAGTCCAGACCGAAGTTAGTTTGTAGTTGGCTAGTGTCTGTAGCGGCTTAATAAAGTGTGGTGTTCAATATGGACTAGGTCTCGAGGTTTTTTCTGCATTTGCGGTTTCCTCATTAACAAAACTTCTGGTGTCTGTGCTGTTTCTTTTCCGCATTATATTTTTTTATATAATTGAAATATCACAGGTTGTGCGTTGAATCGATCAATTGGTAATTAAATCCAACCTTTGGTTGTTGATTGAAATTGATTGATCCTTGAACATTAGTTTTTGGTACCGTTCAAGTTTTCTCTCTTATATTCAATTGGGCTCGCAAATTATTATTTGTTTGATTGCGGATTGAATTGAGAGATTGAGATATAACTCTTTGATATGCTTTTCTTAAGATTGAGTATAACTATCTAGTTAATTCTCTTGAAAGTATATTGGAGTTTGTCCATACAGATTGCTAAATGATAAGCACGCAAGTGCGACACTTTTATACCTACATCTATACTAGCTAGTTCTTGATAGTTCACTAATAATTATATTTTAGAGCTTTTACAGGAGATACAAGAAATTATATTCACCTGGAGAGTAATTGGTTAAATGAGGAGTTAAACCGCTTTTGCGAGAAAGATGAGCAAATCCAATCACGGCACCACCCGCTTGGCTACATTTCTTCACGGCCAGGGAGTTACAAAGTTGCCCGTGTAAACAAGCCCAGCCCACCAGCGACTAGAGAGTAAATGGGAGACGTGGCCAGTTTCTATACAACATTTCTTTGTGGTCATCGAAACAACATCATTTGTTCTTTATCAAAGAAAAGAAATTTGGTTTCTCATTTCACCTGGCTGCTGTTACAATCATTTTCAATAGTGAGATATCGAGACAACATAAAGAAGGGAAGATAAATGATTTCACGGTAGCAACGAAAGGAGGTGGATGCTGCTCGGTCGTGATGAGGTTTTCTGTTGCTTTTGAGAACTTTTTCAAACAACAACATCAACAAGTGGAATATGGGTTCGATTTATAATTCAGTAGGTGTTGGGTACGACAAAGCAACCCAAATGGAATATGGGTTCGATTTAATGAATTCGGGGCCTACGCTTGGATTGGGTTTCATCTAGTCTGTTAGGTCTCAGTCGGCACCTACTATACAAACAACAACAGAGTCACCTACCAGGATACGCCGTTGACAGGGAAGAAAAATAGGGTTTGAGCATTTCTACTTGTTTTTCGTTTCAATGAGATTCTTGTTTACTTTATCAATTTCTATGGCTTTTAAGAAAGCCATGATTTGCTAAACCATTGTTAGGGTGAATGGATGAACTTGTAGGTTGATTTGCTTGTGTTTTCGAACAAGGGTTTCTACCAATTGAACTTAATGCTAAATTTTTGTCTCTCCATCTATGTTTTATCTTCTAAATTATGATTTTTCATGTTCTATGCCATGTATACTCCATTGTTAGGTTGTTAGAAGAACTCATTGAACCTTGATAATAATCTCCTTATGAGCATTCTCTCACTTTGTATGCCATGTATACCTAGTGGTTAGAAGTTCTACCTTAGGCTGTGAACAAATATATATTTTTGTGAATTCTTGTCTATGAATCTTAAATGTCATATCTTCCATGTATGAGTCGCTAGGTTTGCCACTATACATGAGTAAATCCGAGACCTTGGTAAGATAACATAAGTGAACCTAGCCTACAACGGATTCCTGAATCCTTAGCACCTTCACATCCTGGTTACATATTCAATTATTTTGCATTTCTAGTTTCGTAATCTTAGTTGACAATCCATAAATCTCTGAATATTGATTTTTATTAGTTAAGTTGATTATATTTGTTAGAAGTAATTTAGAACACTCCTCGTGGGAACGAACCACATTTGTTACTGTGTACAGTTTCGACACCGTGGGCTTGCGGTAAAACAAAGTCGGTTATCCGACCCATCACTAAGCGAAATATTGGGTGTGGTTGTTATACCCCCGCTTTTTCACAAGTTTGGGAACCGTAGTATGCATACCCGTGTACGTACTGGTTGGTTAGTTGAAGTACGGGAACTTAGTATGCATACCCATGTGCGTACTGGTTGGTTAGTTGAAGTCCAGGAACTTAGTATTCATACCCGTATGCGAACCGGCGTAAGTTCAAGTCCGGGAATTCAACTAAGTTTGGTGGTGTACGATAGTATGTGTACACGTTCGCATACTGGCGAACCCAGACCAAGTCCGGCCACTTAGGTATGTGTGCCCGTTTGCATACTTGAGTAGGTTATGTTCTATAATCGGTTTGTTCATGAACTAATCCATTTATAAAAGGAATACAAATCTTTTGCAAACCGTGGCTATAATGTTCATGAATTGATTCGAGTGAATCAAAATCGATTTTGCTTCATTTGTGTCTTGTATACTTCTATGAGAATATAAATAATTGAACAACTCCATAACTAGTTTCATTTTTTTCTAGTTGTATTAAGATGAACAAGGTTGATATGAAAGTTTTCATATGGCTAACTTCGGTTAACTATTGTTGAGCCAAAAAGGTGTACACATTTACATACGGTTACCTATATCTAAATGAAGTCACTTTTCATTTGTGTGTAACAAGCTAAGTTCGATTTAACGGTTGAAAGATATTAGCTTGGGTCTAATAAGGTTTTCTTCTAACGGTGAATATTGAATGCTTTGTTACCAAGGTAGCATTAATTGCAAACCCTGATTTGAAGACTATATAAAGGAGAACTCTAGCAACTGGGAAACCCAACCCCACACCTCATGTGTGATACTAGTTGCGACTAGAGTTGATTCTCCTTTAACCTAGGTTTTTCCTAAAACCATTATAGGTTAACGACTTAAAGACTTCATTGGGAGTGTGAAGCCAGACCCAACTATTTTCTCTGTAGTTGCATGTTCTGATCTTGCTTTGTTCTATCGTATTGAGTACTATCTTCTCTAAGATTTTCTCTAGATTTAACGATAGGCAAGATAAAAATTAGTCACAAACATCTTCGTCTCATCGTTTGTGATTTCACAATATCTTGTTTCGCTACCATATGATTAAGATTATTGTTAGGTGATTTACATTACTAGGTTGTTCTTCGGGAATATAAGTTCGGTGTATCAAATTGTTCATGTTCACCTTGATTTATCAAAAGACGGAACAAAACTCATAGGTATTTCTGTGCGAGACAAATTTATCTATTCAATAGATACAGATTTGTTTATCAAGTCTTCGACTTTGGGTCATAGCAACTCTTAGTTGTGGGTGAGATCAGCTAAGGGAATCAAGTGCGTAGAGTCCTGTTGGGATTCAGATGCGTAAGGAATGCGAATGTACCTTGATCAGTGTGAGATTGGTTAGCGCTCAACTACATTCTAGTCCGAAGTTAACTTGCAGTAGGCTAGTGTTTGTAGCGGATTAATACAGTGTGGTGTTCAAATCTGGACTAGGTCCCGGGGTTTTTCTGCATTTGCGGTTTCCTCGTTAACAAAACTTCTTGTGTCTGTGTTATTTCCTTTCCGCATTATATTTGTTTATATAATTGAAATATCACATGTTGTGTGTAAGTTCAATCAATTGTGAATCCGACCTTTGGTTATTGATTGAATTGATTGACACTTGGATATTGGTTTTTGATACCGTACTAGTTGTTTCTTATATTAATCAGGCTCACGGATTTCTATATGTTTAGTTTGCTGATTACATTAAGAAACAAAGATATAACTCTTGGATATATTTCTTGATTGAGCTCGCTTTATTAGTTGGTGCTCTCAGAATTATATTGAGTTAGTCCATACATATTGCATAAACAAAATATTGGGTGTGGTTGTTAGACCCCCGCTTTTGCAGAATACATTTAGCTGGTCTGGGTGTGGTGATACAAAGTGATAGCAGAGAAAATTCCTTTAAAGATAAATGATGCACTAAAAGAAAGAGATATATCATTCCAGCATTTCATTAAATAAATCAACCCCAATGGTCATCAAAAGAAGACTTCCCTTAGTAATAATGGAAGTCCAATCAGACAATGAGATATGATTTCGATTTACCATGTTAAAATACTTAATTCTGAGTTGAAGGAAAACTCTGATAATGTCGAAGCCGAGAAAAGGGTAACACCGGATCCTTCCCTGTCTATATCCGAAGATTCCAAAATTGCAGGTGTGAGTAGCACAAAATGAAAAAGAGAAGCTCGAGATAGAATCTCTTAGAGTAACCAGGACAAATATGAGGTTTTTGTGGCAGGGAATAAAATACATCCATCGCCACTGGATATTGATGAAGTTGATCATCAGATATCAAAGGCTAGATAAATTTCGTCCAAAGCAGGTAACAAGTGTGTAGTGATTTCCCAAATCAACCATAGGATCAATGTTAGTCTATTTTTGAAACTGTCGAGGGTTAGGAAACAACTCGACAGTTCATCATCTCAGAAGTTTCCTCAAGTCTTGTAATTTTCTATTACTATCTGAAACAAAATTATCCCATCAAAAGTCTAATAAATTATTTACTCCCTCCGTCCCTATTATATAGGCGGATATTGGATTTTCCTAATCCCACTGGATAGGCGGAATTCTAATTCCAAGATGTTTTTTGACATATATACCCTTATTTATGTTGTATGGGAAATTGTATTGAGAATAAGACAAGGGGTATAGACAAGAAAAAACATGAAATTTTATGAAAACTATACATTTTCTTATTCTAAGAGATTTCATCTTCTCCGCCTATATATTAGGGACAGAGGGAGTACATCCTTAGGTTTTCACGTCCTTAGGTTTTCCAATTTTTTTTTTCCTTCGTGCTATTAGTAGAGATGTAGGTGTTTCTCTTCTCTGGCAAGACAACATCGATTTAAATGTTATATATATATAACCTAGAATCTTATCTACCGTCAAACAACTAAGCTTCTAAATCCTAAATGAGACTTATTATATATCTATGGTCTCCCTGAGTTTCTTGATAAGAATCCTTTTTGGTCCCATATTATATAATACCAATCCATAAGTGTTCATTGCAAAAATGGAGTAGACAAACTTTTAGCCATGTTACCGGAAAATTTGAGAAAGCAAAACCTGAGCTTCTTGAAGTTCAAAAAAAAAAAAAAAAAAAACATTTAAGAGATACCAGAAGGGAGGAAGAGAAGTTGACATTTAAGATTGAGTTGAATGAAGTGGCTCATAAATTTCGGCTTCAAAGAAACAAGACTCACTGGGATTTAATTGTAGACAAAAATACTCAGATGTTAATTTATCGGGTGAAGCAGAGGAGAAAAAAATGATTTGATTGAGACCCTCAAACTTAAGAATGGTTCTTACATCTTTGATCAAAAAGTCATAACTTGTCATCTAATCAATCATTTCTCTCTATGTTCAAGAAATATTATGCGGACCAGACATTAATTTCAACCCCACAAGTACTATCAGTGAGGAACTGAACATGTCAATCTCATATATCCCCATGAATGAGGAAATATGAAATGTAATAAACCAAATGGGGTCTCTCGGATCCCCCAATCCTGAAGGAATATGCCAACGTTGTTTTATAAGTGATGTTGGAGTACAGTTGGAGTCGATGTATACTAGCTAATTAATCAAGGAATGCTTCGCCTCTTCTTCTATCCCACCGGGTATGAATCATACCCATCTTATGCATGTCCTAAAAGTTAAAAGACCTTCTATCCCAGTAGAGTACATGAAAATTTTCCTATGTAGTATTCTTTATAAAGTCGTTTCTAAAATTATTCCTAGGAGGTTAAAGTCATTGCTAGAGAACCTCGTGGACAAAGTGCAATCGACTTTTATCCCCGGTGGAAACATATTAAATGATGTCCAAACTGCCAAAGAATTATTGCACTCCATGAATGTATCCAAATCTGTAATTAGGGTTTTTGCTCTTAAGATAGACATATAAGGCTTATGATAGGATCTCTTGGAGCTTCCTAAGTCAGTTTCTAAAGGCTTTTGGTATAACTGGTAATACACATCAGCTCATCATGAATTTTGTATGTACTTCCACTTTTTATATCCTATAGTTAATGGAGCTTCAGAAGGTTTCTTCACTAGCGAGAGAGGGATAAGACAAGGTTTTTCCATCTCTCCATATCTATTTATTCTTTGTTCCTAGGGGCTTACTTGGATGATAAGGAAGATGGAGAATACTTCCTTGTACAATGGGTACAAAGTTAATTGTTGGTCACCCGCAATATCGATGTTTTCGGACGACTTTCATTATTTGGGAATTTGGACGAGAAGGAGGTGGAAACTCTCCAAGACGTGCTCACTACTTACGCTCTTTGGTACGGTCAAAAAGATAACCTCGATAAATCTGTAGTCTATTTTGGTTCAGGAGACCCTCTTTCAAGACAAAATCAAGTGACTCAGCTTTTGGGAATTGGGAGTGAAGGAAATGGAAATTAATGACAAGTACTTAGGCTTTCAATTGCTAAAACCAGCTCATAGGGTGGATATATTTTTATAATTTTCTATTCGAAAAATTTGAAAACAAGTTGGCGGGATGGAAGGACATTTTTTTAATTTCTGCGGCCTAGATGATCCTCATCAAACATGTTCTGGGGTTAATCCTTCGTTTTATATGTCAACTAGTCTTCTTCTGAAGACCAGCATATAGAAACTAACAAGAGTTATCATGAACTTCTGGTGGGAGAAGTGTCATGATACAAAGAAGAGGCATTTCATAAAGTATATATGACAAGTTTGAAGACAAAAAAGAAGTGGGCAGTAGGGAATTAGATCTCTGATGGACTTTGATAAAACACAAATTTCTAAACTCATATGAAAGTTATTGGATGATCCAAAATGTCTGTGGAGCCCAATCATGAATCCCAAGTATCTGAGGACGACCAACTTTTCGGAGGAAAAAGCTAATTCTAGAAGCTCCTCCACTTGGAAGGCGATGATCGGTGTCAGAGAGGATACAAAATACAATTTTGTTTGAACAATTAGAGATGGCGAACAAATTATTATTGTCAAAGATCCTTGGATCCCAAATGTACCTAGTTCGGAAGTGGTCATTAATAACAACCACGGAGGGGAGATGAAGAGGGTCAATGATCTGATTCTTAAAAATCCTAGAAGATAGAATGAGGAGATTATTCAAGAATCCTTCGATAGTAATACGGCTCGACAGATACTTCAGATCTATATTCCAGACTAGGAGAAAAATATCAAGGACAAGATTATTTGGACTCCTCATCCGAATGGTTCCGTTACCACTAAATCTTTTCAGAAGCAGCTAGGAAAAGCGCATCCCCCTACTTCTGCACTCCACAACAATCTCTTCCCTTGGAAAAGTTTTTGTAAGGTAAAGAATCTTGCTCCTAAAACCCATATTTTCATTTGGAAAGTTATACATGATGGGCTTGCCATTCTGAATTCATTAGGAAAGTATATACCTCGTATAGACATCGACTGTAGATTATGCAAAAACCATGTAGAATCCGCGGAACACCTTCTTTGCAATGTCTTGTCGCTACTGCTGTTTTATTTGTCTCTCGAATTGGGTATAGGTGGAACCCAATTGGTCACAATAACATAAAGAATAATATATCTGTTTGGTTGGCGGAAGGCTACGAAGTATTTAGAATGGGCATTTATGTGTGGTGGGCCATTTGGCTTGCTGATAGACACATTTTTGTGTCTAAGTTGTCCTCAATTTTCTGTTTTGTTGGTACTCGAATTTGTGCTTATTATGGTGTTTTGTGTGTTTGTAGGTATTTTTGGGAAATAAACATTTTTGGAAAAATCGGCTCGAAAAATTATGCGGAGCACCCCGGAGGACATGTGCTATGCGGACTCTCATTTCGGTTAAGGGGCACCTCAATTACTGATGGGCACCTCAGATGGGCACGTGCTATTCGCACCCCAGTTTCGTTAGGGGACACCATCTTCATCGTTTGAATGTTGGTTTGGCGAGAAAAACTCACGAGGCTATGGCGGACTGCAGGTCGAGATTTAGGGATGTTTTAGAGATTGAATATTTGAAACTTCATGGTTCGACTTGTTAGAGCATCATACGCATGGTATGGTCGTCGGAATTGGTTCAATTTGGGTGGATAATTACTTGGGAGCAATCGGGGTTCAACGGGGTTCTTTGAAAACCGATACTACTGGTTTTGGAAGATTTCTAGGAGATTAAAACTCCGAAATTAGTTGGATAAGGCCTGTTACACTCTAACAGGACTGGTAAGTCCATCAGAACCGGTAAATTTTGGCCACATCGTGGGAGAGAAGAAATCAGGGAGTTCGTGTACGGAGGAGATAGTCAAGGGATTACAACAAGTTTGGACGTGTGTTGCACGTGTTTGGGTGGAGGAGTTAAACTTGGGTAGTATGCACGTAATTGACTGCTGCAGATACGTACAGGAAACAAAAAGGAAAGAAAATATATTTTCTTTACTGCCGAGTGATGACAGGTTATTTTGGAGTTATTGCGTGTGATTCGTTTGTCCTGTTGGGTATAAAAGAGGAGTAGGGGATGCGTACAAGGGGGACGGAGAGTTTGGGAGAATTTAGAACATCACAGAGTGAGAAAATCAAGCGGCAGAGAATCGCCGGTTTCTTCTTTGTGAAGAACATAAGATGCACAAGGAGTAGCGTATTTGCTACGGTGACAATAATGAGTTCATTCATATCGTACTTTGCCTTGAGATATAATTGTTACAAACCCGGTTTTTAATAGTTTTCTCCATTTCATCATTTGTACACCTCCTTTGAGCAATAAAAATGAATTTTGAGCGTGTTTCCAACATGATGAGCGGATAATTCTCTCACAACCAAGGCAATGAGGAAGCTATTTACGCATGAATAATTGGTAATTATTTATTTTCTCTAATTTATAATTCACTCAATTACTGCTTTTGCAGAGTTTTTAGTTGTTTGCAAAATTTTCTTCATTAGTTGTGATTCAATTAGATAGGTTATGCTTTGTTTAGATAATCTATGCTTAGGAGATACAATTAATTTTTGAGAATTTGTCTGCTTATATGTGAATTAAGAAATAAGGGACTTAAAAGATAATTAGAGTTTTGGCTTATTTACCATAATTTATTCATGTGTAATGGTGGAATCAGTGTCTTGGTTATTCCTAATATCTTGAAATCAAATTTTGAGTTAAGTTTTCTTTATTTTTAAGTTTTATTAAATCTAAAATCTATTGCTTTCACAAGTCTTGAATGAATCATCTTACTACAACATCATCAAAAATTATCATTTTTGGCGCCGCCGACGCGGACTTGTCTTTTGGCTAGAGTTTTTAGATTTTTTTTAGGTTTTTATTTATTTGTTCTACTTTACGTTTTTGGGTTTTTGTCTTTTTACTACAAATTTTGGAATTTGGAGGGAAAGAAAAATTTGCCAAAGCTTTTGGTGAATACGTAAAGACTTGGAGAAAAAGGCAAAGCGAAAGGAGCGAAAGAAGAAGATTTTTTTAAAAAAAAAAAAAAAAAAAAAAAAAAAAAAAGAGGCATTTTTATTTTTTTAGATTTTCCTTTTCTCTTGCACTTTATTTTTGGACTTTGGACTTTAAACTTTGGGACATTATTTTTAAACCTTACGGAAGGGTAGTTTAAATATAAGCTGTAATGCGAGAGAAGGACAGCCGATTACGATGTCGTCTCGGCCCCTGAGTTCGTACATGACATAGGAGTCGTGGCCAGAAGCGGACTACAACGGTTCATCCCCGTATGGAACGCGGGGAGGTAAGTTTGTCGAAACACTCGTGAATCCACTTTCAACGGGATTCTTTTGTATTCCTTCGTTTGCATATATCTTGAGGAATTGAAAGCAATTTGCTTTAATTTCCTAGTAAAGGGCAAGGACTGGCCATAGAAGATAAGGGTTCGAATTTCATCACTGTTCTCTTCTTGCCCGCCTTAGGAAAACGATACTTAATGCGAACCTAAGCTTTAAAATTTGGAATAGAACGAGACCGATAGGGTAACGAGCTTAATAGGAAAGTCGCTCGGAAAAAATTGGTTACTCTTTTAAGCATATTTCGAAGTTCATGATGGTTTCTGTGAGTTGAATGCGTGACTGCGCCGCCTTGTAATGCGGTGAGTCCTTGGGTATCAAAGCTCCACGCAGCTTCCCTCGCCTCTATTCAACTTACTTAAACTCGGATTGATTCCAGAGGGGTTTGCTTAAATTGTAACGAATTCCCTTTCGAAGGATTAGAAGTTGGTCTAGAAACAATCTAAGTGGAGCCATCATGCTTTTTGTTTGTTAGAAATCTCTAGGTTTGCTTTGGTGGAGTCAGACTGCTTTGTGTTTGTCTAGAACCTCCCTTCCTTTTAGGATTCTTCTTTTTCTTTTGTTTTTCTAGTGTATGCCCGAGGTCATTAGAGAACGGGTTTGGAAAAGAAACACTCTAGGTCGTTTGATTAGTGACAAACCTAGTAGTTCTTCTTGTGAGGCGGGGAACTCAAAGACTCTTCTTTTGAGAGCCCCGTTTTTGGAAACTTCGGTTTTGAGAATCATCTCTTCGTGAGAAAGTACCCCTAGTACTTCGGTTTGTGCCAACGATGGCAACTTTGAAAGATTACATGTTCCCAACTAGGACCAACCAGAGCTTCGTGCATTAAATTGCTAGCCAATACGGCTAATTTCGAGATAAAACCTAGTATTCTTCAGATGATCCCTATATTCTTAGAAAAAGATGATGAGAACCCTTATTTTCATATTAGGGACTTTGAGGAAATTTGTGGGACAGTTAGAATAAAAGACCTTGCGATGAAGTTTTGAAACTTATGATGTTCCCCTTTTCCTTGAAACATAAAGCCAAGACATGGCTTAACAACCTACCATCTGAATCCATTGAAACATGGCAGGAGCTTATTCTTGCTTTCTATATGAAATTCTACCTAAGCATAAAATGCCATTGTAAAAGCGAGAAAATTAGTGCTAGTGTGCAACAAGAGGAGAGTCTCTTTATAGGTTTTTAGAGAGATTCAACGATCTCTATCTAGTGTCCTCACCATGGATTTGATAAGATGAAACTTGTAGAGATTATTTATAATGGTTTAGACTATTCGACCAAATCCATGGTCTAGTCTATGTGCGCTGATGAGTTCACTAATAAAAATGTTGATGATGTTTTTACCTTCTTAGGAGCTATCGCTGAAAAATCCCAACAGTGGGAGTCTTGTGTTTGAACCCCCTAAAAGACACTTGGTCCATAGAAGTAGCACCAATGTGGTTGATACAAGGCTGCGGGTGGATCTTTAAGTTTGCTACTTTGTCTAGAAGGTTAGTGATAGACACATTTTTGTGTCTAAGTTGTCCTCAATTTTCTGCATTGTTGGGACTCGATTTTGTACTTATTATGGTGTTTTATGTGTTTGTAGGTATTTTAGGGCAATAAACATTTTTGGAAAAATCGGCTCGAAAAGTTGGTAAAGGCACCCCGGAGGACACGTGTTATTCGGACTTCTTGGTTTGGCTAAGGGGCACCTCAGTCCGGCACCTGCTATTCGCACCCCCAGTTCGGTTAGGGGGGCACCATCTTCATCGTTTCAAAAATCCACTTTTGGCAGGAAATAGTAGCAGCGGAAGAACATAACTTTGAATCGAGTTTTGGAGGTGTTTGAGAGAAACTTAATGGACGAGATTAATTGGGATACACCTGTTGAAGTCAAACAGGGTTGGTAATAGTCTTAAAATCATAAAAAGGAGAAGATTCGTATTGATTTGCAACAAAATAAGGAAGTTTACGTGGTTTTATGGAAAACAGGGCTCGAGATATTTTGAGCTATTTTTGGGAGAATCTCGTGTGTACACAGCGTGTCTAACTACTTGAGTTGAGGAGAAACGAGTTGGAAGGATTACGCATGTGACACTGAGGATATTCGTGCGAGAAGAGAAACAGGGAAATATTTCCTGTAATTGGCTTTGAAGATTATATCGAGTTATTACCAAGATTTCTTGGCCCTGGGGTGATTATAAATAATGATGGGATGTCATAGAATAGGTATGGAGTGATAGGGGCTAGAACAGAGACGAGAGAATTAATCAAGAAAATCAAAGTTGCAGAAAAAACAGTTCTGCTGATGTAATGAATAACACGAAGAACATAAGACCCACAGGCGACCGTCGTTCTTCAACAGTGTTAACGACTCACATTTGTGGGTCGTAGTTGAGAAAACGATCCTAAATCAACAAGTAACAACGACAGGAAGGTTTTATCGTTCTTTTGACTTATTTCGGTTTGTAACACTTATAACTGTTACAAACCCGGTTTTTATTTGATATCTCTCCTTTTCATCATTTGTAAGCACCTTTGAGCAATAAAATCATATTTTGAGCGTGTTTCCAACATGATGAGCTAATCCCCATCACTGGGACAACGGAGGAAGCAACTTTTCATGATTGTGGTACATGAATTAATTCTTTATATGACTTTTTGCATAGATTTAATTGTTTTATGATTTCTATTAGTTATCTGTTATTTTGTATGATGTCGTATGCTTAGTTTAAATTACTTTTGATGCGTCATGCTTACGACTTACAGATAATGTTTTATGAAATCTATTTTTGGCAAGGAATTAGAGTCACAACTTCTTTTGTTTGAGCTATATTGTCTAGAGTTAATGACTGAACCACAAGAATATGAAAAGTAGTGAAATCATGCGTCCTAGTGACTCTTCATCCTGTGACAATATTTGTATATATTTTTCTTTTATTTATCTTTTATTAATTCTTAAAATCAATCTCATCAAGTCCGAGTGAACGACAACCTTTTTACTACAACATCATTGAAAATAACCATCAGTTAGAAGCTTTGGAATTGAATCAGCCTGAACCTAAGTCTCTTGTTGAACCTGATGATAGGATTAGAGCATCTCAAGTCTCTAGTTGTGGAGTAAAACCCAATAACTTATTTTGGGAAGGTCAGGTTAGTGAAGAGCAAGCTCATGTTGTCTATAACAATGCTAGGTTTGAGAATCGTCGGAAGTTTGACCCATACTCGAGAGACCTACAACTACGGTTGGAGAAACCATCCTAATTTCTCTTGGTCTAAGGGCGAGAATCAAGTTGAGTCTAGTAGTTCTCGGCCTCCCCCCGGGTTTTGGTTATAATAAGAATTCTTGGGTCAAGCCCGGTTAGAACCTTTTCCGAGGATAGAAGGACTAGCTTAGAGGAATCTCTTAGTATACTAAAAAAGAGACAGAATATGTTAACACGAGCCGGGAAATGTTAGTAAATAGCCGGGTTAATTTTCAAGAGGAAACCAAGCGAGAATTTTAAGAATAATTCCTAGTCTCTTGCTAAATTAGAACTTCAAGTCGGCCAAATAGATAAGTTCCTTAGTGAAAGAGAAGATGGAAGGTTCCCTAGTCATGCGATCCTAACCCTAAAGGAGAGAATTCGTACAATCATGTGAATTCTATTACAACCCTTAGGAGTGGAAAGAAAGTTGACAATAAGGTCGCCATGCCTTAAAGAGAACATGTTGTAGTTCACCCCCTTGAGCCGAGGAAAATGATGAGGAGGCTGATAGAGTCTCTAATAAGACCAATGAGGGTCTGTTGGCTGGTCGACTTTGTTCCCGAGCCCCGTTCCTCCGGCTGCTTGTTCCAACTAAGAGGGAGTCCAACTTTAATAATATATTGGAGGTTTTTAAGCAGGTTACTATCAACCTCCCATTGTTGGATGCGATTAAGCGGATTCCCGCTTATGCCAAGTTTCTTAAGGACTTGTGTACACGAATGCGTAAGCTTAGTGTTCAAAGAATGCCTTCCTAGCTAGTCACGTGAGTTCTATTATTGAGAATACCACTACTCCTAAGTGTAAAGACCCGGGGTCCCCTACTAGTTCTTGCACAATAGGTAAATAGGTGTTGAGAAAGCTTTGCTTGACTTAGGAGCCAGGTGTGAACTTACTCCCCATACCATGTGTACCTTAAGCTAGTACTTGGTGAGATGAAACCTACCCAGATGACTCTTAAGTTATCTGATAGGTCCATTAAAATTCCTCGGGGTGTGATCGAGGATGTTCTCATAGAGGTCGACAAGTTTATTTATCCGGTGGATTTTGTTATCCTAGATACCCAACTTGTCCCTGACCCAGAGAACTAGATACCGGTAATTTTAGGTCGCCCGTTTTTTAGCTACATCCAATGCGATCATTAACTGTCGAAATGGTATTATGAATTTGTCTTTTGGTAATATGACTATTGAGCTGAACGTCTTTCATATTAGTAAGCTACCCTATGAACTAGATGACTCGAGCATAGAAGAGGTGAACATGATAGGAACATTAGTCGAGGAGTCATTACCAAACACTTTGTTAGAAGATCCATTAGAGAAATGCCTATCTCACTTTGGGATTGATTTTGATGATGATGATGTGATTAATAAGGTGTATGCTTTGTGAGATTCAACCCCTTTGTTAGACCTTTGGTAATGGATGGAAACCTAAGTTCGAACCATTACCCGTTTTTAAGTCTACCCTAGTTCCTTCGTTAGAAGAGTCTCTAAGTTGGACCTAAAACCATTGCCGAGATACCCTAAGTATGTGTTTTTAGGCCAATACGAAACTTTACCTGTGATTGTTGCTTCCGACTTGGATAGTGATCAAGAAAGTAGGCTAGTGATCGTCCTTCAAAACAACAATGAAGCTTTAGGGTGGACCATAGCATACATTAAGGGTATAAGCCCTCTTTGTTTGTATGCATCGATTTATTTAGAGGAAGATACCAAACCTTCTAGGGAGATGCAACGAAGACTAAACCAAAATATGAAAGAAGTAGTTCTAAGGAGTTTCTTAAGTCGTTAGATGCGGGCATTATCTACCCCATTTCGGACGGTAAGTGGGTCGGCCCGTTCATGTTGTTCCCAAGAAATCGGTATTTTGTAGTCGAGAATGATAATAATGAGTTAATCCCAACCCGAGTGACCACGGGTTGGCGTGTTTGTATTGACTATAGGAAATTTAGCAAGGTCACTAGGAAGGACCACTTTCCCCTTCCCTTCATCAACCCGGATGCTAGAGAGATTAGTGGGCATAGTCATTCTTGCTTTTTAGATGGCTAATCGCTTATAATCATATCGTTATTTCCCAAAAGACCGGGAGAAAACCACTTTTACATGTCCCTTTGGTACCTTTGCGTATAGACGCATGCCTTTCGGGCTATGTAACGCCCTGCGACTTTTCGGCGTTGCATGATGAGCATATTTTCAGATATGGTAGAACGGTTCTCAGAGGTCTTTATGGACGATTTTTCAGTGTTTGGTTCGTCTTTCGATGATTGCTTGCATCATTTGTCATTAGTGTTGACTAGGTATAAGGAAAAGAATCTAGTTCTCAATTGGGAGAAATGTCATTTCATGGTTCGTTCAGGAATTGTTTTAGGGCATATCGTATCCTCTAAGGTATAAAGGTAGATAAAGCAAAAGTTGACCTTATTAAGACTTTACAGGTCCCAAAAACCGTAAGAGATATTAGGTTATTCTTAGGGCATGCATTTTTTTATCGCCGATTCATTAAGGATTTTAGCTTGATTTCTAGACCTCTTTGAAATTTACTTGCAAAAGATGTTAAGTTTGTCTATGATGATGCTTGTTTAGAGGCTTTTGAGAAGCTTAAGACTCTACTTACTACCGCCCCCATAGTCCAGGCACCCAACTGGAACCTACCCTTTGAGATCATGTGCGATGCTTGATTATGCTATTGGTGTTGTGCTAGGTCAGCGAGAAAACAAATTACTTCATGTGATTTACTATGCTAGCAAAACTATGAATGATGCCCAGCTGAACTATACCACTACGAGAGAAGGAAGCGTTGGCCATTGTGTTTGCCTTAGAAAGTTTAGACCCTATCTCTTAGGTTCTAAGATCGTAATCTACACCGATCATGCTTGCTTTGAAATACCTTTTGTCTAAGAAGGATACCAAACCTAGATTGATTAGATGGATCCTTTTATTACAAGAATTTTGTCAGGACATTAGAGACAAAGGGTGCGAGAAAATGTAGTAGCAGAGACCACTTGTCTAGGCTAGTTGTTAGTTCCCCTAATGATTCCCTTCATATAAGGGATAGCTTTCCTGATGAACAATTGTTCTCTGTTTCCCAATCACCTTGGTATGAAAATATAGTGAATTATCTTATTCTTTGGTCGAATGCCCCAACATTGGGGTAAACAAGATCGTTCTAGGTTTTTAGCCAAGGTTAAGCACTTCTTTTGGGATGATCCTTATTTATTTAAGTATTGTCCAGGACAGTTATTAGGAGATGTATACACGAGAGTGACCGTCCAAGTATTATTTCCTTTTGTCATGATCATGCTTGTGGGGGTCACTTTAGTGCTAAGAAGACCGCTGCTAAGATATTGCAAAGTGTGGATTCTATTGGCCTTCGTTGTTTAAAGACTCCCACAGTTACTGTGTTACTTGTGAACGTTGCCAGAAATTAGGAACCATTTCCCGTAGGAACATGATGCCCTTGAACCCTATTTTAGTTGTTGAGGTCTTTGATGTGTGCGGTATTGACTTCATGGGTCCATTTTCTAATTCTTTTGGTAACCTATACATCCTTGTCGCCGCAGACTATGTCTCTAAGTGGATTGAGGCGGTTGCGTGTAAAACCAATAACCATAGGGTTGTTATTGAGTTCTTGAAAAATAATATACTTGCACGTTTTGGTACACCGCGAGCTATAATTAGTGATGGAGGGTCGCACTTTTGTAATGGACTTTTAAGCTTTTGATGAAGAAATATGGTATTACACATAAGGTACCCACCCCGTATCATCCACAGACTAGTAGTCAGGTAAAGGTTTCCAATAGGAAGATAAAACATATATTAGAGAAAACAGTTAATCCTAATTGGAAAGACTGGTCGTCTAGGCTCACTGATGCCTTATGGATTCCGTCGCATTTAAGACTCCCATTGGAATGTCGCCTTATCGTCCTGTGTATGGCAAGGCATGTCATTTACCTATTGAGTTAGAACATAGAGCTTATTGGGCTGTTAAGCAGCTAAATTTTTCACTTGACAAGGCAGGAGCCCATAGGAAACTCCAGCTCCATGAGTTGGACGAGATTCGTATAGATGCTTACGATAGTGCGAAGGAGTAAAAGAACAAAATGAAACTTGTGCATGATAGAAATATTTTACGGAAGTCATTTTCTCGAGGTCAAAAAGTTCTTACGTATGATACCCGCTTGCATCTTTTCCCCGGGAAGTTACGTTCTCGGTGGACGAGTCCTTTTGCTGCTCGACTTGTCTTTCCTCATGGATTGTTGAAATTGAGACAGGATGGTAATAGTTCTTCGAAGGTTAACGGTCCAAAGATTGAAACCCTTTTAGAGCCATTTCCTACAGGTGATGTTGAGGAGGTCCCTCTGGAGGACCCTGTTTACCCTTGATTGACCATCGAGGCAGTTGTATGTTGTATATTAGTTTTGATTTTCTTTCTCTTTACCCAGGTACTATCTTTCCGACTTCTCCTCGTGTTATTTTACTTTTGGTTCGGCTCTTTCATTGGAAACATTGAGGACAATGTTAGATTTAAGTTTGGGGGTGGGGAAGAACTTTTTAGTTGCATTTTTGAAACTTCTAGCATCACATGGTATCCGGTTAGCTAAGTTTACATATTGTTTCTCACCGAAAAGATAGAAATTGGAATGCTATGGATAACAACCTACTGAGACATTAGAGAAAAAGACATTGAGATCCTTGAAAGCCAGGAGAGAACTTGTTCCTTTTAGAGGGTAACCGTGATGGACCTAACCATCCATGATGGAAAGGCAAGTAGGTCGAAGCTGCCGGAAAGACAAAACAACCTCATAATGTGTAGTCTTAGTTCTTTGGATTACGACTCTCTCTCAGTAGAAACTTATCATCATCAACAAGCGGAGCGACATCAAAATCTATGAAGAAAGTTGAAGACGTTTAAGGTTTAGAAGCAACAATAGAAAAGAATAATTCAAAAATCAAAGTTGAAGACTTGGTTACAAGACGTTATAAGAGCAAATTATATAAGTTGTTGGAATTCATGATACCAAGACATCACGAGTTGCGAAGATCCAAGTTTTTTTTTTTTAAGTCCTTCTCTCATGGCCATGTAAATTTTTGTCAAGATAAAAAAAATAATAAAAAAATAATAAAAAAAAATAAAATGAAGACAAAGAAAAAAAAATGAAGAAAAAAAAAAAAAACATCATCATTACGATCTTTTTGTTCTATAATTAGTTTTTTTTTTCAATAAGGCCATACGGAAGTCTAAATTTTTATGTCAAGCAAGAAATCAAAGAGAAGAAGTTAATTGTCAAGGTTCCATGAGGTTCGATAGTTTATCATCAACAGTTGAAGACCGAAGAAGACGTTGTTTCTACTAAGCACTATGAGAGAGTCGAAGAAAGATACATTTGGTTGCTTTGTTAGTCCGCTTTCAATCTGGCACAAGATCTTTCTAGCGCTGGTTTAACTCATCACACGTAATTAGTCCAGATGTGTAGCATATGTCACTCTCATCTTTTTCTCTCTCATAATCTTATGCAGCTGTAAATCAGCGGACGCATCTTACAATGTTTATCTAGCAGTGTTGCGGATGTGTCTCCCCTTTTTCTTCAGTCAGCTTTAGAGCAGAGATACTTTTAATTTCTTTGGCATTCTGGTTACTTGGAGATAGGTTGAGAATTTATATGTCCTCATAGCTCTTTGGATACTTTTGACCAATTAGAAGTCAAGGTTTTGTGGGTACACCTCTGGTAAACCCTCCCGAGATTAACTCGGTCACTAGGTAGTTAGGATTTTATTTTTTTATTAGTTTTGCTCGAGGACTAGCAAATAATAAGTTTGGGGGTATTTGATAGACACATTTTTGTGTCTAAGTTGTCCTCAATTTTCTGTTCTGTTGGTACTCGAATTTGTGCTTATTATGGTGTTTTGTGTGTTTGTAGGTATTTTTGGGAAATAAACATTTTTGGAAAAATCGACTCGAAAAATTATGCGGAGCACCCCGGAGGACATGTGCTATGGGGAATCTCATTTCGGTTAAGGGGCTCCTCAATTACTAAGGGGCACCTGCTATTCGCACCCCCAGTTTCATTAGGGGGACACCATCTTCATCGTTTGAATGTTGGTTTTGGAGTAAAAAAAACTCACAGGCTATGGCAGACTCTGGGTCGAGATTTAGGGATGTTTTAGAGAGATTCAATCACTTTGAAACCGGGGGTTCAACGGGGTTCTTTGAAAACCCGACGTCCGTTGTTCTAGTTTTGGAAGATTTAGGAAGATTAAAACTCCGAAATTAGTTGGATAAGGCCTGTTACACTCTAACAGGACTGGTAAGTCCATCAGAACCGATAAATTTTGGCCACATCGTCGGAGAGAAGAAATCAGGGAGTTCGTGTATGGAGGAGATAGTCAAGGGATTACAACAAGTTTGGACATGTGTTGCACGTGTTTGGGTGGAGTAGTTAAACTTGGGTAGTATGCACGTAATTGACTGCTGCAGATACGTACAGGAAACAAAAAAGGAAAGAAAATATATTTTCTTTATCACGAGTGATGACAGGTTATTTTGGAGTTATTGCGTGTGATTCCTTTGTCATGTTGGGTATAAAGAGGAGTAGGGGATGCGTACAAGGGGACTGGGAGAGTTTGGGAGAATATAGAACATCACAGAGTGAGAAAATCAAGCTGTAGAGAATCGCCGGTTTCTGCTGCTGTGATGAACATAAGACGCACAAGGAGCAGTCGTATTTGCTACAGTGACAACGAAAGTTCATTCATATCGTACTTTGTAACAGTTCGGTTTGTAACAGATATAATTGTTACAAACCCGGTTTTTAATAGTTTTTCTCCATTTTATCATTTGTACACCTCCTTTGAGCAATAAAAATGAATTTTGAGCGTGTTTCCAACATGATGAGCGGATAATTCTCTCACACCCAAGGCAATGAGGAAGCTATTTACGCATGAATAATTGGTAATTATTTATTTTCTCTAATTTATAATTTATAATTCACTCAATTTCGCTTTTAGAGTTTTTAATTGTTTGCAAAATTTTCTTCATTAGTTGTGAATCAATTAGATAGGTTATGCTTTGTTTAGATAATCTATGCTTAGGGGATACAATTAATTTTGAGAATTCAATGCGATTATATGTGAATTAAGAAATAAGGGACTGAAAAGATAATTAGAGTTTTGGCTTATTTACCATAATTTATTCATGTGTAATGGTGGAATAAGTGTCTTGGTTATTCCTAATATCTTGAAATCAAATTTTGAGTTAAGTTTTCTTTATTTTTAAGTTTTATTAAGTCTAAAATCTATTGCTTTCACAAGTCTTGAACGAATCATCTTACTACAACATCATTAAAAATTATCACTTGCAAGAAATGACAAGATCTTTCAAGGTATAAATCCGAATATTGAGAATATCATCAGGGATGCGGAATATTGGTTCAAGTTTAGCCAGTAACCTTTGCAGGATGTCTATATGGATAATGACGTGATGCAGAGAAGCAAAGATGTTCTTAGATGGAATCCACCGCAATCTGATAGATTAAAAATCAATAAGGAGGGTCTACTATTGGTCATCATCTCTCAAGTCCTCTCGAAGCATATACTAGGGCTGTTATGTTGGGTCTTGAATTGGGTATAAAGATGAATCAGTCTAGATTTATCATTGAGAGCGAATCTCATATAATTGTTAGAATCCTCAACAATGAAACTTCTTCCATCCCTTGGAGATTAAGAAGCATGATCTTTTAGATCAGAGATTTGAAAAAGCAGTGCAGTAGCGTGGAATTTTCCTTTTGTGAAGAAAAATTGGGATTTTTTGGCGCACAACCTTGCTAGTTTTGCTTTCTCCAACCAAATCTTTGACTAGTGGTTCGAACTCCTCCTTTTTGTATTTTCAATCGGTGGTTCTTTTTTTTTTTTTTTTTTTTTTTTTGGCTCTTTGTGTTTTTCTATCTAGCATAAATAAATAAATAACCCTTTTTGATTCAGAAATAAAAAGTTTTGCTTTCATATTAATAGAGTTTTATTACAAAAAAAAAATTATTTTTCTTAACCACTTTTAATAATAGGGATTTATTTTTCCTAAAAAGAGATTTACAATACGAAACGTTTACAAAAAACTGGTTGGAATCCTAACAACCAGCTGGGAACCAACCCCCTTCTGAATAACTATCCTTAATTTGTGAAAAAAGAAATTACATTTCTTTGCTAAACATCAAACCTAGACAGGTGATTATGCAACCTGTTCAAAAGATCAATTGTGGCCTCACCAAGTTCCTCGAAAGTCGTAAAGGCTAATGTACCAAAACCAAAACCTTGAGCCAAGCATTTATCAAAGTATTTTTTTTTTTTTTTGTGTTTACGCGAAATGGCATTACTCAAAGCTAATCCTGGTTGGTAAGTACGGACTCCCCACACCAGTAAAAGGAGAAACCCCAGTCACATCTAAATAGACATCCCGACCATTATCCCAGTTATTATAGATCGGAATATCCACCGGTCTCAGAGCCCGACCATCATTAGACAAAAATCCCAAATCCACCACCTTCCCAGCTGACACACCATCCCGATAACACATGTCAGCAATAGTGTCACGAACAAGGTCATGTCGAAACTTAAGCCCCACCTCATGAGCACAATGTAAAGCATGATCCCCAAAGCAGTCCATATCCTAGTCACAAAAAGCACATTGACTATTTGCAGTAAATAAAGGGATACCCAAGCGATAACAAAGAACTGCACTAAATTGACATGCCCCCTAACCTTTGGTTGAGCCCCTCAATGGGCAACGCTTTGAGAAAATCTGGAGCATGAATAAACTTGTTACATTGCCGGAGGGCATGATCACGAGCATACATAGAAAACTTCTCAGGCATCTCCTTCATGACAACCTCAAAATACTTAACCGCCAAAAGCTTCATGGGATGAGGGGCAGTAAGATCGACGTTGACATTAGGACATACACTCGAAAATAACTCCATAGACTGCTTAAAACCAAGATCAGGACTCATCAATGAAGTTTTACGCAAGATAATAGATTGAAGGGAATGCGTCTGGATAACCGAGGCCAAGTAACAATAGTGAATTACATCTTCCATGAAGAATAAGCCCAGACCACCATGCCTAAGAGGTAAAGAAATAATCCGCTGTTGTAACAGCCCCGTACCTGGCCCATCATTCGTGATAATGTGGCGCACATGGTGAACTAAATGAAAATTGGGTTTTACATGATTGCCAAAGGATGGTACCAAATCTGCTAATGGCGGGTACCAATCTAGGATCAAATGATCGATTACTTTGTCTTATATGGATTGGTACCCATCCCGCTAATAGCGGTACATGCCTTTAGCAATCTTGGGTTTTTATATCACTATATAAAAAATGTTCGAGCACCACAATCCAAGGAATTTTATTTCTGCAATCGTACCTTGGGGTGATTGTAGAAATACCCAAATCAGCTGACTGTACCCAAACCAATCCACATTTTGGCGGGTGGACACCCAATATGTTTCTCGGTTGCATAGGGCGTGAGTGAATTTTTGAAAGCAGTCGTTTTCACGGGTTGGATGCGGGTGGAACATCATATCACCTATCCGTTGGACAACCGATCATAAGGATAAAGGTTATTATAGAAAGTCGGTAGATGATATATATATAATTGCTATTGGGAAGCACTGAAGATCCTCAATGATATACCAAAAGTATCAATTTTACATTTTTTTTTTCTAAATTATTAATTTTATTACTCAAAATTTTAACCAAAGATTACAAAAAATCAGCCAAAAAGCTAATTGTTAAAGGGAAAAGAAAACTAAAACACATACAGACAGTGATATTACATTCAGCAACTAAAGTAAATGTCTTCTTCAGATTCCATTCTTCCAAGAAATTCAGGTTTTTCATCATAATATATCACTACTCCTCTGTTTAGTAAATCTCCATTCTTGGCCATGTTGTCTGCAGAGAAGTTTACTTCTCTGTAAGAATGTTTCAAGTCGATGCTTGATATCTGTCTCTTTATTTTTTCCCATCTGCTTTTAACAATCTAGGGCACCTTGTCTGTGGACAAAGCCACAAGAAATGCATTTGAATCTAATTGGAAACATACCTCCTGAAAAGATTTTCTCACAGCCCATTCACCTGCAACTACAAGAGCCGTTACTTCTGCTAAGTAATTGGTTGTTATTCCCAATCCACCTACAACCCTGAACTGGATCTTTCCACAAATCCCAACCCTGCAACACCTGTATTACCCTTGGAAGTTCCATCACAACATATTAACACTTGATTCAACCTTGGCAATTGAAAGAAACACTGTATCACTCTTGTAGTTTTAGTTTGAATCCCTGATATGCCAAAGAATAAAAGGATCTGTAAGTCATACATTATTCCCCACATTTTTCCTTTCATTCTTGAACTACATTCACCTGTAATTTTAATTATTCTTTGCTGGAGTTTTCCACATCAGGTTTCATGCCTTCATGCAGTGCGAGTTTCTTGTAAACCATATTTCCACCATAGTAGTGAATGCACAATTGTACCATACTTCCTTTACATCTGAGCTTTTACCTCTGGATATCATCATTACATCCTCAAAGCTTTTTGTATTTATGCAATGAAAAATACCACTTACCCAATGCCATATCTGTGTACTAAAAGTACAATGCCAGAGAATATGGTCCATTCTGTCATGATCATTGCTACATAAATAACATTTTGAAACTATTAAAAAACCTTTTTTCCTGACAGATTCCTCTGTTGCACAAGCTCCTCTTAAGATTTTCCATAGATTGCTTGATGTATAAGGATGCACACAAGGACTCCATATTTGCTTTGCCCATGGCATATTAGCATATTTCATCCTTAGCATTTGAGCTGCCCCAGCCACTGAGAATGTACCAGTTATATCTTGAGCCCACACTTTCTTGTCATGTTCATTCATCAATGTTGGCAGTTCACTTGCTTGAAAGTAATGTAACATTGGAGTAGGAATATGCCATTCACCATCTTTAATGAGATCTTCTACTTTGAGCTTGGCATGTTGTTTTACATAATCATCCTCAGCATAACTCTCAATTAAGGCATTCTCCTTTATCCATTTATCTCTCCACACAGATATCTTTTTGCCATCACCCACCATCCATCTACTGCCTTCATTCATTTCTGTTATAACCCATTTCAAACCTGGCCAAATAGAAGACTGTTTATAATATTGAATCCATTCTCCATGTTTGTCTTTGTATTTTGCCTTATGAACAAAGACCATTCTTCATCTACATTTTCTATTTTCCATAGTAACTTCATCAAAAAGCTTTATTCATAATTTCTAATCTTCTTAGACCCAAACCCCCTTCCTCCAATGGAGCATTTACTTCATCCCATTTTATAGTAATCAATTTCTTCACATTAGGATCTCCTGACCACAAAAAATTCCTGATAATTCTCTCACAGGTTTGTATCACTATCTTTGGCCATTTATACACAGCTATTGTGTAAATTGGCATACTGCATAATATATGTTTCATAAAGGTTAATCTTAGAGAATGCTAATAACTTGCCCATCCGGACAACAAGCATTTTTTGTATCATCTCAACCATCCCCAGGACTTCTTTGTGTTTTTACTCTTCAAGGGTTAAGAATAACTCCTAAATACTTATCTGGAAATGATGAAAGATCCATTTGTAAGAAATCAACAATCTCCTGCTTTCTTGCTAATGAAACTCCTCCCACAAAGCATTTGCTTTTGGCTTTATTAATCACTTTTCCTGAGCTATTTTGGTACTGCATTAGTAAAGATATCAAATTTTTCAGAGTTTTCTTGTTACCATTGCAGAAAATGAAGATGTCATCAACAAACATTAAATGTGTTGGCTGACAACCACCTCTGCACACCATTGAATGCAATTTACCATGCTGCACCATTTTTGTAACGTTTCTACATAACACTTCCTCAGCTAGAACAAAAAGAATTGGAGCTAGAGGGTCCCCCTGCCTCAAGCCTCTCCCAACTTCAAAAAATCCACAAGGACCTCCATTAACAAGCACATATATTCTAGCTGAATCAAATATCTTCTTTATCCAATTAATACCAATTTCTGAGAAACCAAATTTTCTTATTACTTCAAACAAAAAATCCCGAAACTTAAGGAGTCATATGCAGGTTATATCAATTTTGAGACCAACATTTCCACCCCTCCTTTTAACTTCAAGTTCATTTACTAATTCAGAAGCAAGAACAATCTTTTCTTGAATTTTTTTTTTCCTTTTAAAAAATCTCCTTGTTGCTCTGAAATCATCTTCCCAATCAATGTACCAATTCTATCTATAATGATTCTAGTAATGATCTTAAAATTGAAATTTGCAAGCCCAATTGGTCTAAAATGCTCAACTTTCTTGGCCCCTTGAATTTTAGGAAGTAGAAATAAGAAATTTGAATTGAAACCTTTTGGTATGAATCTGTAGCTCCAGCAGTATTGAATAGCATCAATCAAATCTTTACCAATCACCTCCCATGAAAATTTATAGAAACTTCCAGGAAATCCATCTGGTCCAGGAGCACTATTTGCATTCATTCCAAAAAATAATTTTTTTATTTCATCTTGATAAGGAACAACATCAAGAAAAATATTATCATCTTCATCTTCATCATATTCCACAATCCTTCTCTCAAATTTCTTCTTGTAGTGAGATGCTAAGACATCAACAATCTGATCTTGTTTTGTTATTAAATTCCCTCCAGAGTCTTCAAGTTCTGAAATATTATTGAAAGTGTTTCTTATTCTCATAGATGAGTGGAAAAATGCAGTGTTGGACCTTCCTTCCTTAACCCATTGAATTCTTGATTTTACCATAAGCTCATTGTACTGTTGAGAAGCAAGCCCATGTTCCCCCCTTGCAGTTACTAGTTTATATAATAGTTCAATGTTTTCAGGGTCAGCATCAGACTCCAAAGAAGTAGCTAGAACTTTTTCTTGATAGTTTTAACCTTGACTCGAGATCCCCAAATACCTCCCAATTCCACTTCTTTAAAATGGCTTTCAACCTTTTAAGTTATAAGTAAAACTAAAAGTTGGTTTTCCATTACATTCTTCTTCCCAGGATTCTTGAATAACTTTTAAGAAATTTGGATGAGTTGTCCACACTGGTTGATATTTAAATGGAGTGTTTGTTGGTTTTGTAAGGTTAACAACTCCACCTAAAAGAGCTCCATGATCATATGTTCCTCTAACATGCACTTTGTAACACCAACCTTCAAACTTCTCAAGCCATTTAACATTGAAAAAAGGCTTATCTATATCACATAGGATTCTTTTCTTTCCCACTCTATTATTGCACCAAGAAAATTTGATACAAGACTTTGGTGCCTGAACTAAATTGCAAGATTCCATACAGTTGCTAAATTCCTGCATTGAAATTCTTAATGGAGTTCTGCCACCTTTTTTCTCCTCATAACTGAGCACCACATTAAAATCTCTTATTATCAACCATGGCAGATTTAATTCACTCATTTAAATTAATTCTTCCCATAAACTTCTTCTGTCTATAGTAAGACAAGCTGCATGAATGCCTGTAACTAAGACATCTCCTACTTGAACTGTAATTGCTTGCCTTGTGCTGGAAATAACTGATGGAATAGATAATGAAGAATGCCAAAAAAAGCCAAATATTACCTTTGTGTGTATTGCTAGAGTTATGTATTACCATTTGATTCATACCAGGTAACTTTATTTGTCTCAAAATACTATTATGGTGGGTTTGGATATAGAATTTTAAAGGTGGAATTCATGGGTCCAGGGGATTTGGTAGAATTATGTTTCCCTCTGTATGTTTGGTTACCCGAATCCTTGGAATCACGTTTCCTACGGGATTCAGTTTTCCAGCAAATCCTCCATATGGAGTCCGACCCCTCCCCCTAAGATTTGCTGGGAAACTTATCAAAGGATTTATGGACCCACTTTTTTTTAACTTTAAATCCCATATATATATGCAATTTTAAGATTTGAGGGTAATGCCAAACGGTACAAAGACTTAAATACAAGAAAACTCTATAAATCCTAGGAATAGGAATTTATATTGAGTTACCAAACACACAAGGAATTTACATGATTCCCAGAATTTGTAATCCCATAGGATTATAAATTCCTGGAAACGGTGAATTCTGCAAACAAACCCACCATTAGTAACTTTTATTTTTGGTTCAGCAACCCAAAGTAGAGAAGGACTGAAATTACTTACTAAACTTCTTAGTTTATCTTTGGCTTGAGCTCTTCTCAAACCTCTGATATTCCAATACATTACTCTCATTGAGATTGAGAGATTTGGGAATTACTAGAACTCCCTGAACAAGAATTAATCTTCACAGAATTAGATGCTTGCTTCCTTGTAATTACATTTGGCATCCCTTTAATTGTTTTTTATTTAGTAGGTTTGGAAACAATCCTAGAAAATGACTCTTGTTTTTCCACAACTTCAATAAGTGTATGAAATTTACTAGGAGAAACAGAAATCTTACCACCATCACCTTGAGAATTTAACTTTGTTGCCTTAGCTGATTTACCAGTAACCTCTTTCCACACTTCATGTTCACCAACTTCATTCTGAATAGTTGTTAAAACATGTGCAGTAACAACTTCATCCAATTCAGTTGATGTAGCTGAGATCACTTCAACATTAGAGCTTGGTGGAGGAATATCAATACTCAAAGCTGGTATAAAGCTTGGTGGAGGAATACTTGTACTCACATCAAGCATTTTGCCCACCGATAAAATTGGGAATTCCTGATTAGATTGCAAAAATCCAGTAAATCCACCATTCTTTGTAGAACCAATTTTTGGTGAAGAGCTGCTTTCACCTTCATTTGTATGTGGTCAATTTGCTAATTGATAGGGCCTATATCAGAGCCTACGGAAGATTGATTTTGAGTCTTTTTTGGTGTGTATCTCCATTGTTGTTGTTACTTCTTCTGAGGATTCTCCTTATTATCCCTTTCTCTTCTCTTTATACGACATTCAGCTACAAAATTCCGTATTGTATTGCAATGATTACAGAACTTGGGAATTCTATTAAACTGAACTGCTTGCTCAAATTTCCCATACTTAGTTTCAACCCATATTTTATTTGGTATTACTTTTGCCAAATCAACTTCAACCAGTATGCTAGCATAAACTCCCACCTCTTTATTTAATGGCATTTCATCAACACAGATAGGTCTTCCTAATCTGCTTCTCGTTGCCATTAGAATAGTTTCCTCCCAATATTCAATATATAGACCATGAAAAATTGCCTAGACAAATGCACTTGATGTTTTTTTGTAACTCTGGTTTAAAATCTCTTTCCCAAAACCTAATTCTTAACACTTGTGATTCAATTTCCCAGTATCCTTCATATATCATTTTCATATCTTCACCATTTTCAAGCTTGATGATGAAAAAACCTTTACCAATTGGAATGAATCGACAATTACCCTTTAACACCCATTTTTTTTTTTTTAAGATTCGATTCAACCACTTGAAATTTAAGCTTCACTAAATCTAGTCTACCAATTAGACTGTATCTCCATTCATCTAAACTTTCATCAATTACAGCATCAGGAATAAAAACTGAAGTACTAGCATTAATATTTTTAGATAATTTTTCAGATCTGAGGTTATGCAAAAACTCAGAATCCGATTGAAAAGTTGAATTATCCGACATATTAAGGTCAGACTCAAACACTAAAATGAATCATTAGAACACCTGAAAGAATTAATGCAACAACAAGTAACAAAAATCACCTGAAATCAAAGAAAATGATGAGATTGACACCAAGTTCGAGAAGAAATTTTACTGAGTCAGTCGCCCGAGTTGCAGAGCGTGATTCGGTTTGCTAAGCACATGGTGTTTACCATAATTTTACATTGATCAGAGGCCTCTATATCAATAAATATTACAATATGATTTTAGTTGCTGGAAAGACATTGTGTTACTTTTTATCGATGTTAATCTAAATTATATTACTCATGTTCAATGTTTATTCATTTTGTTTCCGGTATTTTTTGAAACCACAAATACATCTATATCCAATTCGTTCATTTGCTCCACGACCGATATCACACCCAGCAGATAATGGATTGGATGTGGATAAATTTTCTAATCCGCTATTCAGGATGGATTGGACACAGGTGATACCAAATGTGCATCGACCTATCGTCGGCTCACCCACCCAGTCATGGAGGGCAGTTCGTTATGTTCTGGCCCAATATCTATTACCACTACTAACCAGACGAAAGCCCAGTTATTTTTTAAAACGTGGCGATCTCTTATTGGCTGTAGCATAGGTTGTCCTGATATGTCCTACTAACCGGGACCCATAATTAACCTTTGACCGAGTCTATAAAAATAAAATTCAATTTTCTTCATTGTCATTTCCATTTTATTTTTCCCTTTCTTCTTCTGAAATCCGTGTCCAGAGACTGAGAATTTGAAAACCCTAATTACAGATCCGGCCATGGCATCAACTAAGGAACGTGAGAATTTCGTCTACGTTGCAAAACTCGCTGAACAAGCTGAACGTTATGATGGTTAGGGTTTCGTTTTCCAGATCTTTGATTTTGATTTTTGATTTCAATTTAGGGTTTGCTGATTTGTTTTTGTGTGTGTTTTCATGATTAGAAATGGTGGATTCGATGAAAAATGTGGCGAAACTTGGTGTTGAATTGACTGTTGAAGAGAGGAATCTTCTGTCTGTTGGTTATAAGAATGTGGTTGGAGCTCGTAGGGCTTCATGGAGAATCTTATCTTCGATTGAACAAAAAGAAGAATCCAAAGGTAATGAACAGAATGTCAAAAGGATCAAGGAGTACAGACAGAAAGTTGAATCGGAACTATCCAAAATCTGTAGTGATATTATGGCTGTTATCGATGAGCATCTCATTCCTTCATCTTCACCTGGTGAATCTAACGTTTTTTACTTGAAGATGTAAGAAATCTCCGTCTTGAATGATTTTATTATTTGATGTTTTTTTGAGTTTTATCTGGGTTTTAAGTGTTTTTTTCTTCTTTTCTTTGTTTGTGGTGGTGCAGGAAAGGTGATTACTACCGTTATCTATCTGAGTTTAAGACCGGTAATGACAGGAAAGAGGTGTCTGATCAGTCCTTGAAGGCATATGAGGTAATTTTGTTTTTCTACATACTGGCAATACTGTGATTCCTCATTTACTTTGTTTGTTTGTTTGAATTTCAGATCTGACTGTTAATTCTATTTGGTATAGTTCAAGGAACATACACAAATTTTGATCTATTTGGTTGATTGTTTGTTTCTGAGTAACTAATTGTACGTTTAGTTTACTAGTGTTTAATTGATGCTTTGCGCATAATGTATCTGTATATTTGGATGCGTAGTTGTTCTTGAAATGATGTTTATATTACAGGTAAGATGTTTGTTCTTATGTGTCAAAAAAATATGTTTGTTCTTCAAAGTCAAAACGCACTTGTAAATGTGTAGATGGCTAGATTTGTACAAAGCGCTTTGGTTTGGAATAGTTCAACTAACATGTAGAACATTTTAATCAAATTTTTTGACAATTTATTTGGTTGATGACTTGATTCTTGTGTAGCAGTGTCATTTAGTAGTCGGCTAGTGTTTCATTGGTGCTTTCTTCTGATTGTTTATATGAAGGCTAAGAGCCTTATATATTTGTTCTTCTGTAGATGGCTAGATTTTTGGGAAACTTTGGTTGAGATAGTAGCTGCAAAACTGTAGTTTGTTTTGAAGTGAGTTGTATGTTTTGTATCCTTTATACTCTAAATACGCTTGTTATTTTCATTTTCTGTTATCATGGGTCAGTGTCTCCCAAAGTTTCTGTTATAACTGTTCTATATTTGTCAAAAATGTTCAAAAATGGAGCCGTTGAAGATTTTATTGACTCTTTCTGGAAGGAGTTTTGATCAATTAAGTGTCGAATTCAAGCACTAACTGAGACAGTCTTGTTTTTTTCATGCTGGGCTCAAGATAATACACTGAAGTCATACCACTTGTGTTGTGTCAATTAGCTAGGCAGTCCAATGCTTAATGATTTTGATAAATGATTGAAGAGAAGGTTTTAGAAGCTGAGTTTCTTGTTTCGATTTACTGTGTGTTTCTCTATATATCAGTTGGCTAAGATAGTGGAGACCTTTATCAATACATCGGGTTCATTATTCATTATCAAGTTAACGAAATGGTCACCTTTAAATGTGCTCCATCGGTTTTACGTCTGTTTTGCATTTGTTCCCCCCTTTTAGAAGCTGAATTTCTTGTTTCGATTTACTGCCTGTTTCTCTATATATCAGTTGGCATAGTGAATCCCTTTATCGATACATCTGGTTCATTATTTATCATTAAGTTAACTAAATGGTCACCTTTAAATGTGCTCCACCGGTTTTACGGCTGTTTTGCATTTGTTCCCCCCTTTTATAGGACTTCTAGTTTTGTCAGTTACTGAATACCCAAACCAGATTATGGTTAACAACATTCTGTTGAAAGAGTAAACTATGAGTACAATTGAGGCAATGAAATTTGTCAATAATTGGTTTGGCTGCATATTCCCTGTGAAAACCTTTAAAGTTTAATGTAATGAATGCTTCCTTCAATAATTGGTTGTGCAATGTCTGATTCAGTTGGCTTCCACTGCTGCTGAGGCCGATCTTTCTTCCACCCACCCTATTCGATTGGGGTTGGCATTGAACTTCTCAGTCTTCTATTATGAGATAATGAACTCCCCTGAAAGGTATGCAGCTAACACTTGTTCGTTTGGTTCAAATAGTCTTCATAGAGTTAGTTCTGAAGTTTATGTCCAAAATTTCCTTGTGACTGAGCCTGTGGATTTCTTTTTATGCAGGGCCTGCCACCTTGCAAAAAGTGCTTTCGATGAAGCTATAACAGAGCTGGATACTCTGAGTGAAGAATCTTATAAAGACAGTACTTTGATTATGCAACTGTTGAGGGATAACCTTACCTTGTGGACTTCTGACATTCCTGAAGATGGAGGTAAATGCACAGAAGAACTTTTAATTTGAATGTTATGGTTCGGCAGTCACTCAGTTGTCATATTCTTTGTCATCTCCAATTATATATTTGCATTAACAGGTCTTGCATATCTAGTTGTCTTCATCTATCTGATGAAACCCTCTTGGAATGTTAAAAATAAACAATATAGCAGCTTTTGTCAATCTGTCCTTTGAATTGTTACTCCACTTTTGATTCTCATATTCCTTTCTGTTTGTCTAAAGCATAGGTGATTACTGATTGGTCAGTTTGGTATTTCCTTCTTGTTGCTGCTTTTAATTACTCTTTCAGCCATTTTTATTAGTTGACTCGATTGGCATAGGCAACTAAGTGTGACCTGCAACCATTTGCTAGTAGCTTCTGCAGTAAATTAAATATAATGCTGTCGTCCTGTTCTTAGTAAATCATGAATTACCTCAATACTTAGTATGTTGCTTAGTTTACAGCCGCAACCCGTCTCCCTCCCTGTCGTTGTGTATATGCTTATCTCTTCGATATCTGTTCCATTTTGTCCTTGTATTCTCCGTTGGATCAGTTGTGGTTTACGCGAGTTATTTTGCCACTTCATTTTATGCTTTAGTAGTTAATCACGCATCATTATATGCTTCTGCAGATGAAGCTCAGAGAATGGAAACTGCTGCTAAGACAGCTGCTGCTGGGGAAGATGCAGAGGTTTGTTCACTGATGCTTCTTTTTGTTCATCTATTTGATTGAGCACCTCAAAATATTTAAATAAGCAGAAAATTTAACATGTAATCATCTTTCTTTGCAGTGAAAAATGGAGATGGACTGCAGGGGAGTTTGGCATGTAAACAGAAAAAAAGAAGGGTGATGTCATCATATCTACGTATTTGGTCTTGAGTTGGAAGATAAAAGATTTATGAACATCTATCCTCTAATTGCTATCCTCCTTACTTGTGTTTATCATTTTAGAGTATTAATCATCATTCATGTTTGGACATATATACATGGTCGTCGGTCAGTCCTGTAACTCTTGCTTGCATAGCCTATCTTGTTCCATCGTCTCTGGTCTTGGAGAAATGGAATTGTTGCTTTACAAGGTTTTCTTCTTTTTTTTCATGGAAAATGCAATGAAGTTCGGATGGACGACTCTTTAAGTAGAGCTAATATAGTGTTGCTTTTGTTATCACGTCTTGATGTCTAGTTTTTTTTTTTCCCAATCTTTCTGTCTAATTTCCTGTCTTGAATATATCCTGAACTTATTCTTTCAGACATGTGTTTTGTCCCTAATATATTGGATTTTCATTTGGCGATCTCAGTATTCCAATGGTGATTGCATTAGGATGGAATGCTGCAAACATGGTCACATAGTGATGGCATTGGGATACTGTAAACTTGGCATAGAAATTTTTGGATTTTTTTATTTTTTCACAATCTCAGAAGTTATGACGATTTTATAAAATTTAAACTTAAATTTTCTAAGCCCATTGGTAAAGAAAATGTCGGAAAAGGGAAAAACATGGTGTAAAAAAATCTGATAATTAGAAGAAAATCCTTAAAAATTTACTGATGGCAACAAAAAAACTAAAATCAATTTAAAGCTAAAGAAATGGACCTAGCTCAATCGCTAGATAGCCTCAGACCCTTCTTCACAGCTTTAACGCCTTGATCATTTACTGGAATATTAACTCGTAATCCCATAATTGTATGCCTTTTGCTCTTCCATAAGGGATACTTGTACCTAATCTTCGTATCCAGATCAACTCGAAACATTGTTGTACTCCCGTTTAAAACCTCCATTCTAGCAATTTCCCAAGGAACCCCATAACTCATAATTGATTGAACCCGATGAGCTTTCTTGCCATACCCTTGATAAAATGCAGGAATTGAAACATTTCCAATTGGTACAAAAGTTGAGATATTGAGCTGGTAATAATGAACTGTCACATTAATGGTGTCATATAGAACACCTTCGTTTAGATTTTCGTTCTTCAATCTTAATTCAAAAGTTATAGTCGGATCGATGATCTCTGAATTTCCCTTTGAAGAAGTTGTATTGAGGGCTGGAACTTCAAACATCTCTATTGAAAACTTGGGTGAAAAAGTACGAAAACCAAGCCACAGGAAGAGAGCAGTTAATCCTAAACTGATTATACTTCCGATACACTGGCTGCAAGTACCATTCGCCCTCTCTCTGTTCGCCATCTGAGTGTTTCCGACTAACTAAGAATGGTGATCAAAGAACTTGATGGATAATTCACACAACCAAAACACATTTGGGTATTTCTTTGATCCTTCCCTGATGCCTCTGGGAACTTGCTGACTTTGGAAGTCAATGCAGAAATAATAGAGCATAGTAATATAATAGAGCATTAATATAATAGAGAAAAAGTAATATAATAGAGAAATATCAGTTTATGGGCTAGTTTGGTATTGTTGTGAATTTTCGAAAAGCGCTTTTCTATTGTGCTGTGCATTGCTGTGGAAATAAATCGGAATAACGTTTGGTAAATTATAATTTAAAAAGCACCGTGCAATTAACAAACTGTAAATTCTATTTGGTAAACTGGTATTTAAAAGTGCTATTGACGTAGTTAATGACGAAAATAGACATATTTCAAAAATTAGTTTTAAATGCAGTTTTATTATAATAAATTATATTTCTAATTTTAATATATTTAATAAAATATATTTATTAAAATATAAGTAGTTAATGTAATATTCTTTATCCAATAATAAAATATAAGTAATATTTATATTTATTTACTTTTTTTAATTATTTTTATTATTTAATAAAGAATTTTATGATTATGGTTTGCTTAGAAAATATTATTATTTTAATATTTATTAAATTTTTTATTACTTTTATTTTAATCAAAGTCATTTTGTACATGAATAGATAACGATTATTACATTAACTAGTTGGAAGCCTAACAAGCTAAGCTCCAACGACATACTACTACATTAATTGAACAGGTTCTTTGTGCTAGCCTACCAACGGGCTTCATGGGGAACCTTGCCAAGGGAGCCAAACGGTGGGCGGGGCGAGATTGTGTCACAAGGGGGCAAACTAACACTACCTTCCATGTTAATTCCTGCAATATTACGCCATTGGGGACTCGAACCTGGGACCTCCTGGAGCGCATTAAACTTTGGGGAACGGGGATGACCAGCTGAGCTAGGGGCCCGTTCTTTAATTATTATTGTATTTATTATCTTACATAAAAAATAAAAAAATAGAGAAATAAAATAAAAGTTAGAAATACAATGTTAAATGTACAATATTTGAGGGTAAAGCTTGTCTTTATTATAAATTAACAAGGTTAAAATAGAGAATCAATTAAATCGAATTATGTGGGTCCACAACTTCTGCTTTTCCAGCTTTTAAAAGTTAGTGCTGAGTAGCTTTTAAAAGCAGGCCTAAAATGAAAGTGCTTCTCTCCAAAATCACTTTGAATTTTTTTTACCAAACACAATCTTTGGTAAAAGTTTGTTACAAAGTGCTTTTGGTTGAAAAAAACCAATACCAAACGGGGCTTATAATAGAGCATCGTTTTGGATGTGCATACAAAAATAACTTTTTGTAGATAACATCATGGAAAAACAACCAACAAGGTCAAGACAACATCATGGAAAAACTTGATAGAGCAATTGCAACCCAATATTGGCGAACAGCAAACCCTCATGCCGGAGTCACCCACCTTCCAAAAATTGCATCAGATCACGTCCCCATCCTACTACACACCAAAGCAATTGACTGGCAAGGTCAAAAGAATTACAAGTTTGAACATCTATGGCTGACACATCCAGAGCTCAAGCAAATTGTCTAATCCGCTTGGACACAACAAAGCGACTCAGATTCTGCCCTGGATCTTCAACTCAAGTATCACAACAGGACAAACACTAATGGACTGGAACAAGAGGACACTTTTGGACATCTTCCAAAGTTAATTCGCAAATCAACAACACAAATTAAGATGGCTCAACATCAATGTGCTATTCACAATAGAGAAGAACTAAATTTTTGGATAAATCGCGAGAAAAAGCTACGCAATCATCACCTAACCTTACTTCAATGCCATGCAACATACTGGCAGCAAAGGTCCAGAATTCAATGGCTCCAATCAGGAGAAAATAATACAACCTTCTTCCATACCAAGGAAACCATCCACCGAAGCCACAATAACATAAAGCAACTACATGATCAGCAAAACAACTGGGTCAGTGATAAAGATCAAGTGATCCAGATCATCCTTGATCATTTCACTACTCAATATACTGCCCCAAACACAACACTCGACGAAGAACTCTTTGACGAAATAACTCCACGATTGACTCATCACAATGTGACCGCTCTCGGCAACTGTAACAGTGAATGAAATCAAGCAAACGTTGTTCTCTATCAACTCTGAAAGTGCTCCTGGCCCAGATGGATATACCAGTAAGTTTTTTACAATTTTCTGGGACACCACTCATCTTCAATTAATTGCTATGGTTCGAAGTTTTTTCGATAATGTACACATTCACCCTCTCATGAATCATACAAACATTACACTAATTCTGAAGTAGACAACCCAATAAAACCATCCCAATTCAGACCTATAAACCTCTGCAATGTCACCTATAAAATCATCTCAAAAATCCTAGTCAACCGCTTACACCCTCTTCTTCCATTCTTAATAAGTCCATATCAAAGTTCCTTCGTCCCTCAAAGATCCATACATGATAACATGAGCTATTCCATCACATCAAAACATCATCAACCACTAAAAACCCAAAAATAGCTCTCAAACTTGACGTACAAAAAGCTTATGATAGCTTTCACTGGGGATTCATCAAAAAAGATTTCACAAAACTGGGCTTTCCATCAATATTTGTGGAATATATCATGCTATGTATCAAATGGGTAACTTACTCAGTCAACATCAATGGTACACCGTATGGATTCATTACTCTTACCAGAGGCATCAGACAAGGTGATCCCATATCTTCCTATATTTTTATTATTTGTGCGGAAATTCTATCAACAAATCTTGGCAACCTGGAAGCAAAAAAACTGGTTAAAGGTATCCGAATATCAAAAAAGGCACCTCCCATCCTACACCTAATATATGCAGATGATTTTCTCATCACATACATAGCTACCCAGGAAAGTATTAATCACCTTCAAAGAATCCTTCAACCCTACGTCTCTTCAGCTGGTCAAATTATCAACGCATCAAAATCAACCATCATTCACACCCAAGGCTACAACAACATCACATAGATACTCTTCACCAATTCTTCGGCATGCCAACCACATCAATCCTACCTGTATACTTAGGAGTTCAATTCAAACACGGCAGAACCTCATGTCTGTAGATGGTGGATTTTCAACAAAGGTCAAAATCGTAAAATCATGATACTGCATGTTTCTGGCACGACTTCCGGCATGTGACGATTCATATTTTACGAGACATGATGAATATGTTTCTCGAAAGGCCTCCACTAGCTGAGCGTTCGATACCTCACATTTCATCATGACCTCTATGTAGAATAACATAATTGGGCGGTTCTCCGTAAGATTGAGAGCAATAACGCCTTCAGGACGTCGGTGACTCGTTGTTCCCTGAATACATAGAGAGACCCACCTCTACATAGAAGAATGATTGGGCGGTTCTCCGTAAGATTGAGAGCATTAACGCCTTCGGAGACGTCGGTGACACTCACTTTGTTCCCGACTATGTAGAGAGAGACCGTGTATAGATCCGGGCGGTTCTCCGTAAGATTGAGAGAAATAACGCCTTCAGGATTTCGACAACCCTCGCTGTTTCCTGACTACGCACCTTTCAGAACGGGTATGACGCTTTAACTGGCTAATATCCATTTTGCAATAGATTAACTCTACCGTGACGTTCACCGCTGAATTCCTAGAAGATAATATATTTTTTATCTCATTACTCCGATTTCATGATCGAATCCACGGCTGATCTCATGGAATGGTAATGGATAATCTCATTACTCCGATTTCATGATACTGATCTCATGGAATGGTAATAACTACTTTCATTACTCCAATTCTATGGTCGAATCCAGGATCCCATGGAATGGTAATACTCGTTATATTATTCCGAATTCATGGTCGAATCCACAACTGATCCTATGGATTAATAATAAATAACTACTCACTTTTATTACTTAGTTTTATGAATCATTCTCCACTGAATTTCATAAATTAGTAATAAATACTCAACAATCGAGCATCTGGACTATCGCTGAGTAAGCCCCATAAAATGGTGCAAGTTTACTCAACAATGATGCACGAACGAGCACCAAAATGCACGAACGAGCATCCGAAAATATGTACAAATGAGGAATCCTACACAAAATAGGAGAGAGAAAATAATAACATTAAAATAATAAAGAGGAGCCCATGGGCCGGGCGCACCGGACGGCCGGCCGGCCGTGCCCTAGCCATGGACGGTCCCATGCCTCTTCCATTATTTTTTCTTATTTTGTTATTTTCATGAACTCTTGAAAACTCCTCCATTCTAGCAACTTTCCTTGTTTGAGCAAACCTCATGGTTTCTCCATATTTTCATGGTTTCATGAAAAATAATAAAAAATAGGGAAAGGTATTGCGGGACCGGGCAACTTAGCCGGCCGGCCATGCCCTAGTCGTGGCCGGTCCCACACCTTGCAATCCCTAATCTTTCATAAATTGTTATTTCTCTCATCTCATGAAACTTCGCTGTTTCAGCAAAAATTGTTATTTTCATGGTTTCTTCATATTTTCTCAAATATTGCTCAAACCATGAAAAGGCCAAAAGTCAAATGGTCACATGACCGACTAGGCTACTCACGCCAAATATTAAAATATCATTATTTTAATATTTTCTAAATTTTGATCAAACGAGCAAGGTTCTACTTGCTCATTCGAGCAAAATCGAGAATTTCAGTCAAATATCGAATTCTTCTGAAAATTCAAGATATTGCTCAAACGCACATCAGAAAACACCGAAACTCTCAGGAGTGAGACACGGGCATTATGGTGACACGAGCATTCTCCCTTAACCGACCAAAGGCGGCTCTAAGGCTTGCAACAAGACGGTCCCGCACATTTTCATAATTTTGACCTAATTTGCACAATTGCTCATATTGGGTCCAAACTCTTTCCAAACAACTTGGGATTTGCTCAATCGACCATAGCTGGTCCCACACCCTCAAGGGCCGGTTTCATGCCTTCTTGGACGGTCCCTCACTTCTCCATAAATTAGGTTTTAATACATAATGCTCAGACGAGCACTATTTCAATGAATGATGAAACCGGCATTTAATCATCATTCTTTCACCAACCGGTCAACTCAGGACCCTGGTGTACGCTCTTTCGAGCAATTCGGCACCACATGGTCATCCATTATTCCATGTGGTCGGTCCCTTTCTCACTCATGACCTATTTTCAGCAATTCATCAACTAACGAACAATTGATCAAAAATTAGGGTTTCAAACAAATGCTCACAAATCATCATTCTGAGCAAGTTCAAACACTAAATAAATTTATGTTGATCCAGCAAACAACACGCGGATTGATTATATAATATTTGTTAATCAACCAATATTTTAATTAATATTTTATTGGGTTACGCTACCAATAAATAATTCGTCGAATTGAGCAATACTTGCTCAGTTGCTCGAATATTGATCTAATTATCAATATTCAGTAACTTATTCATCGAATTGAGCAATACTTGCTCAATTGCTCGAATATTGATCCAACTATCAATATTCAGTAATTCGTCGAATTGAGCGATACTTGATCAATTGCCCAACTATCAATATCCAGTAATTCGTCGAGCAATACTTGCTCAGTTGCTCGAATTTACAATATTCGAGCAATGTCTAACATGTTCCATTGAGCATTCGATCACTCATGCTCTATTTAACTAAACCTAGACTCATTGTCTAAAAAGTCAACAACTGACTAATTAAATACACGTCTGTCATGCAGACTCCACGATTCGTGAGACATCAATCACGTCACATGGGGGATATCAATTAGGGTTTTGGTCTGGTGGCCTACGCACATGGATTCATCAATGATGAGAAATGTGAGTAAGTCATGCAACGGTTGAAGGAGTTAGCAAAGTAGTGGGTGTGTTAACCAAGTCTTCCGGAACGGTTTCACCATGACCTTCCACTTTCCCACTCTTTCACTCATGAAACCGTCACACTTACTGGGATCAATGTGTTCGATATTCTGACAATATAAATAAGTCTCTGTATCCACGATTGAGGAGAAGAATTTTTCGAGCAATCACTCAATCGCCCAGAACTTATTCGAACTCAACAATTCATCAAATTTGCAGAAACCTTCAACACATCCACAATCCTTGATCATCATTGATCCCACACAATTCGCAGCTTCCCTCCTACAGATCAACCCATCTCCCTCTTTGTGGCCGAATTGACTCTGTAACGACCATTGACTTGGTTTAGGCCGGAGTCCTAAAGATTGATCTCTCGAATCTAAACACTCCCTTTGCAGTACATCTGTGTGAGGTTCAATAGTTTTCTCGGTCGAGGAGTCTCGTCCGCACGCTCGACTCTTCACTTTCCTAAAAAACCAGCAAACCGTTTTTCCCCATCTACAACGTCACATCTTCGAACCACTACTCCAATGATTTGCACGCAAAGCACAAGGATGGATCACTAAATTCCTTACCCCTGCAGGCAGACTAATTCTAATAAAAACCTCCTTAATACCAACTTCAAATCACCTCATGCGAGACATGGGTTTTCCCACCCATGTTCACAAAAAAATTGATCGGATCACAAGAAATATTTTCTGGGGTCACGATTCTTCGATCCGAAAGCTTCACCCATTAGGATGGAACAAGCTAAAAAAGCCAATAGAGGAAGGAGGACTAGGTATCAGGAAGTGTAGTCATCACAATAAAGCTCTTTTCATGAAAAGAGTTAGGAACATTCAAGACCAGCCACATTCCATTTGCTCAAGCCTCTTCAACGAGAAATACTTCCAGCATCAACCTATGTTGCAAGGTACGATTTCAATACTATCAAAAATCATATATTTCACCAAATAAGAAATGGATTAGATACCCCTATCTAAGCTAATTGGATACCCCTATTTCAAAACCTTGATTCAATCCAATGCGACCCTATCCAATATGTCGCAGAATTAATCGACCCCATCTCTAATAACTGGAATCACGATCAGCTAAGTATCCTCCCCACCACTGCCACCCAACATATTATAAGCATTCACCTTCCCCTTAACAACATCTCGGACAAAATTATTTGGCCCCACTCTAAATCTGCAAATACACCACAAAGACGGGCACAGCTTGTCTAGTTCAACAAGAAAACAACTCTCTCCCACACCCTCACCCTCAACCCCTCTCAAACACAAAATTCTTATGGACCTTACCGTGTCCTCCAAAAATACAGCTTTTCTTGTGGAAAGCTATAAATGAAGGTTTACCAACCTTATCTATGCTCACATCAATCTCTCCACTTCCAACCTATGCCCCCGATGCAACTCTGAGCCTGAAACAACTAATCACATGCTGATTCATTGTCCAAGTGTCTCTATCCACTTGGACCACCCTCTCAGAATCAAGATATCAACAAACCACCTAGAGCTGGCAAAGCGGGCGGGCTGGGTGGCTTGTTACGGGTTATACGGGTTCGGGTTAACACGGGTCAAAACCCGCGTAGTCGATATTCTTCACGGTGGTCATTTCTTCGACTGCACTGCAACGGGTTAAACTTGCGGGTTCACGGGTTTGCCTGCTTCTCGGTTACTCAACTCGACGTAAAACCAATTTGACAGAGTTTCCTCTGATTTCTGGTCTATTTCCGGCCACATTCAGGCCATCTAAAGCTCCTTCTCTGCAACCTAACATTATCTAATTCGTTCACTGCAAATTCTGCAATCACACATTCAATAACAAAAGCAGCAGTTCAACAACAAACCTATACTCGTTTGAAATTCAACTAAAACATGAAAACAAAGAAATTGATTATGAAACAAAAACATCTACTGCATTTGAGACTATCCTTAGTCTTCTGGATCTCATTCTATAAACATCAATTTCGTAAAATCTAAAACATGATTTCATTCCATAAACATCGATTCTAGATTTGATAAATAAACGACTAGATAATTAAACTAAACTCAGATTAGCTAGCAGAGATTATATAGAGGGGAAAGAGAGAAGAAGTCTGAAATTTCATCTTTTAACAAAGATTTCCAAAAAGATCTGAATTATTAGGCATTGATTTGGGAAATTCACTAGGAATTGGACTTGTTTTCTTTCGCCTAGAGTTTTCCGGAGAGAAAGCGAAATCCTGTTAATCTCGAACTCCATCAAAACCCTGTAATTCATCACCATCTTCAATTAACTGAAGCAGAAAAATACCCATCTTGTGATTCTTGATAAACAATTAACTTGATTTCATCCTTGATTTCTTGCAATCAACTAATTTTTGGGATTAACTCAAACCCGAACTTTGATTTCTCACCATATTCATCTCTGTTTCACGATTTAATCGCAGCAACAGCTTCATCCTAATTCTCCTCTAACCCATCTAAGACTCGTACACATGATCAACATCTAAATTCCTGATTCTTTCCCATCTTCAATTTCAACTATTGACCTAAGAGATGATGAAGGAGAGACTAATAAATCTAGGGTTTTATAATGATTGAAACTTCAATTCAATGATTCAATCCCTGTTCTAGGGTTTTAAATTGTCAGAGCAGAAGAGAAGAAAGAAAAGAAGGGAGTTAAGAGACGAACAGGAGGGGGTCAAACGAAGAACTTAACTGAAAGGGTTTTCTTTTTTGTTTTAATTTCTCCTCAATGAGGGGACACGCGGCCGTCATGCGACTATATTGGGGGAAACAACAGGTTACAGGTTGAACCCGCGGGTTTACGGACCGGTCCGGGTTTACCCGTTTCCCTACAAGCCAGCATTTCTCCAACCCGCGCCCGGCTTGTTTAGGACCCAGCCGGGACGGGTGCTGGTTTTTCACGGGCTGGGCGGGTCAACCCGCGGGTTTTTGGCTGGTTTGCCAGCTCTAAAACCACCCCCAAAGAAACCATCAACCTATTACCATAAACCACCAAACAACAATTTCTTAATTACCGCAAATTCGAGGTAGTACCTCTTCTATCACATCCAGTTGTTTCCTTTTGTGGTCTATATGGACAACCAGAAATGAGCTCGTATTCAATCAGACGCACTCCAACCATGACGATATCCTGGAAAGATCTTTCGCACAACAACATGAATTTGAATGAGAAAAAATGGCCTCCCCTCCAGTTCTCCCCGGGGAGCTTCCTCACAGATTGACAACAAACAGAACCAAAACCTCTACAACCGTTCAAGTGGGTTGGAGTATCCCAGCACCATACTGGTTTAAAATAAATACCGATGGTGCAGCTAGAGGCAACCCAGGTATAGCAGGGGCAGGATTCATATGCAGGAACTCGAACGCTCACACGGTATTGGCTCTTGCACAACCTCTAGGTATAACCACAACGCTAACGGCGGAAACATGGGCCACAGTGATAGCAACCAAAGCAGCAAATGAAAGAAATTGGACTAAAGTCATCTTTGAAACGGACTCGGAAAATCTCGTGCACTTCATTAAAACTCCAAAGGAAGCTCCATGGTATATCTCTGAAATGATTGAAAAACTCATACATAGAATGCGTCAAATCCCATTTTGTGGTATTCAACATAATTATAGAGAAGGAAACCAAGCAGCAGGTGGACTAGCAAACTTTGTAGCCGACGACAACCAAGCGGGAAACCTATCAACATCAATTTGGGAAACGACAAATCCGGCTTTTCTTAATCAAATTCTTTTGAGCGACTCTATGGGAATCACATTCCCACATGTAATAACAATTTAGTTGGTCTTTTCTTAATTGCAAAAAAAAAAAAAAAAAAAAAAAAAAAAAAAAATAACATTTTGATTTTTAGAAATTAAAAAGCAAGAAGTCAGTTTATGTAGAGAATTTCAAAACGATATATAAAAGTCGAAAAGTTATTTTTTTAGAAAGTAAAAATTTTGTTTCTATTCTTCTACTTCTGATATCCAAACGTGCTATAAATATTATGTTTTGATGGTATTTGAGAAGTTGCTTTTTGACTTCTAAAAGTCAAAAAACAGAAGTTAGTTTGGCTATAAAATTTTAAAATATCCTTTAAAAACAAAACAAAAAATCATCTTCTTATGATCAAAACATTTTTTACTATAGATTTCTAGAACTCAGTTCCGTTTCAAAAACTATACATTGACCGAAGATGAAGCACCGAGTGTGCACCGTGTGAGAGGGTGGTGGGGCCCACTTATACCCACCCCTATCCCAATGCAGGGAAGGGACATTTCAGACCATTCGATCCCCTCTCGGTGCCCACTTCGGTGCTGGGCTTCGGTGGATGTAGCAAAGTTGGTTCAAACGCGGTATAAGTGTGCCACAAAGCTGTCGGCAGCAACTAAAGAGTGTAAGCTGAGTGTAAGAAGTTACGGCACTGAAACACATTTCTCGTCTTAAAACAGGCTGCAGCAGATCAAAAGCCCTGAGAAAAACCCTTGAAACTTCTTGAACCCTAAAAATACCAATTTCTCATCGATTCCTTCTCCTGTATCAAAATGAAGAAGAAGAATTTGAACATGATTTTTCCAACAGAGATTATTTCAGACATCTTGACCCGTTTACCCACAGAATCAGTCTTAGAATGCAAATTAATTTGTAAAACATGGAAGAATCTGATTCATCATCCATCATTTCCCCAAATGCACTTAGCTCGTCTCAATCACAATCCCGATTCAACTGATTCCGGTAAGTTGAGTTATGTTATCTTCAATTCAGATGATGATGATAACCCACATCTTTACTATTTTGAATATGATGATAATGAGGATTGGAATTTTGTGAAACCCATTCGTAGAAAAATCATGTTGGAAACTACCTGTGATGCTTATATCCTTATCGGCTCGTTTAATGGTTTGATTTGTGTTTATGGATCTCAACCTGATTTACCTGATACTTATGGACCTGCTATTGTTTTTAACCCTGTCACGAAAGAGTACATTGTTCTTCCAGAATTCGAGAGATTTCCAGAATTTGAAAGAGATTCCTATAGTCATTTGGCGTGTGGGTTCGGTTACGTTGCTGAAACGAATGAGTATAAAGTGGTGAGGATTTACATGGTAGTGGGAAAACCTAATTTTGTAGAGGTACACTGTTGGGAGTGGTAGATGGAGACATGTTGGGAAGTTTGGTTTTGTATTTCACACACATGGTGAGCATACACATGGTGTGTTCCTGAATGGAGCACTCTATTGGAGGAATACTGAAGGTGGAAACGTTGTGGTATTTGATTTGGTTGATGAGAATTTTCGCGAGCATATTTCACCACCTCCTATGCTAACGGACACTGATGATGATGAGGATATTGATGGCTTTATTGTGATAGGGGTTTCTGGTGGTGGGATTTTATATTATGCTGTTTGTCAATCAATTGAAGAAAGCACATTTGATGACGTATGGCTGTTCATGAAGAAGAATGATAATTATGTCAGTAATGAACAGGAGGGACACCAGTCATGGTGTTGGATTAAAGTTGATAGTCTTGAACAAAGAGAACCGTTTGCATTTATGGAGGGTGGCAGCGTTCTACGTTACGAACAGGGCAATTGCAAAACATTTCATTCAAGAACTTCAACATGGGAAACTGTTGTGAATTTTGGTGCAATATCTGATCAAGTATTTCCACACAAGCACACCTTAGTTTCATTGAAAGAATTAGGAGAAGAAGATGCGAAAATAATGAAGCCACGAGGAATTGAGGAGATAGATAGCGGTGAATCTGACAGTGATTAGCGGGCGAAGCATAACTGCTGGAAACAGGTAATATTCATTTGGCTCTTTGAAGTAATATTCATGTGCTTAAATTTTTATATGGGTTTCATTTTGAGGTTGGATAACAAGGGACCTCTTTATGAGTATAAAGCTATTGACAGTTATATTTGATTAACTGTTATTATGTCTTTATATCATCAATCTCAACTTTATGCGAGTGTTTGTATACGCACTTACGCTGTATTGCTTTCTTATTTGGATTCGTTAGTCAGTTGAGCTAATTGGGAGAATGTGATGCATGCTTTAGCAATCTATTTTATTCATAGACTGTAGTTTAACAAAATATATGCAGGCAGAATGGTGTGAGAGCTTTTGCATTAGTGCGAGTTAATCGTTTGTACTTTTTAGTATTAGTTGATATATACTTGTTGGGACCCAGTTTGAAGTTTTTCTATTTTTTCTCTCTTTTGATGTTGGAAGTTGGTATAGTGCATGTTATGTTAGTGTTTGATACTTTAATTGGAAGTAATCCTAGTATCAGAAGCTTCACGTCAGTAGGTATGGGTATTCCAAGTTCCAACGAATCCAACCCCTGTATTCAGACAAAGTTGAATCAGGACTGGCATTACTAGTTCATCGTTCATCCTCCAAAATTCGTATAACTGTTTTTATGGTTTAATATTAAGAGAAAACAAGGAAACAGCAACATATGCGTCTTAATTCTTGATAGAGGTGTTTGTTATTTTTGTTCAAGCATCTCAGGTTTTATGGATGCATAATATGCCCAGATACTTTCAAACCCAAGATAATTACACTGTCCTGGTTGAATATCAGTCTCAACATGCCACCAGGTCAAAATATAGCTCATCAAGACAGGTTTTATTAGGATCTACCTCCCCATTTGGTTTATAAGAGTTGGCATTATACAATATAGCAGTGAGAAAAAAATGAGATGAAAATATGACGTGCTTATGAAATGATCCATAAGTGTTTCCATTTATTCAGGACCACTATCTAACGCAAAAACCCTGAATTAAACAAACTGTAGGAGTACCAATATCGCAAGCCTTCGACCGGTATGATTATCATCATCTGTATTATAGCATTGTCAGTAACTTTTTTCAAAAAAATAGGAAGGGAAAATATCTCCATGAATCCAGCATTGATCCTTTTGTCTTCACAGGTGATAGTGCTTACATCGATGTGTTATATTTGTAGGGTTTTTCTCTCTTCTTGTGAAACAAATGTAGGGTTGTTTAGTGTTTGCTTTAGTTTCTGAGACCCAGACTCAGTATACACTCGGTTGTTGAAAAAGTTCTTGGTTATACAGTGGTTTTGCTTGTCAAGGAAAGAAGAATCTTGGTTTTTAGATATTTCGCAGAGTTGAAGCTCTCCTGTTCATCTCTATCACTTCATGTGTAAGAAATCTTGGTTTTATTGATAGATAACCAGCTTATACTTGGAAGCTAGGGCATACTGTTAGAGACTATGAAAGGAGTATCTATGGGCTCCTTTTTCTTAAGTTGCAATACTGCAAGAAATTTGTCATTTGTCAAGTTGGTTATACCATTTCCCGCCAGATTTGCTTGACACTTAGAATCTATAAAGTTATCGGTTCACTTCTACGTGGACTTTGTTACTTTACTTGAACTCTGAAGCTCCAGGGTTATGCTGACTGTAAAAATTAATAACTTTGCACTTATCATTCCTCTATTTGGCTCTGCTTAGATACTTTTTCTACATCTGACAATGCATTTGATGTCCCTGCAGGTGTTTCCTGGGAAGAATGTTCGAATTGGATTAGTATCGAGACTGGGGATTTAGGGATGTTCATTTGATTTCTTACATCCTATTCTCGAGGGTTTAATATTAGTGTTCAATGTTGCACCACACAACCAAGTTTTCTTTATTATTTCTCATGCATCTTTTTGGATTACTGGAGAACTTGAAATTGGCATGTGTTGTGAACTTTGTGAGTGACGGATATATGTTACTGTAAGGCTGTCTTTAGAGAAGCTTAGCTGGTTTTTGTTTGTATATCTATTATGAAACTTCGTTGTTATGAAGTTCCAGATTGTTATGCAATTTTACTCTTTGTGAAACAGATTCAGCGAACTTATAGTATTGTTAGTTTCTCCCTCTGTTACTGGTTCTTGTTAAATTGCTACTAGGTCAAGCCAGTCAATTTCATGTTATTGTTAGGGATGCACATCATCGCCGAAGATACTAAAATGGTAGCACTTGTGGTTTCAGTTTGAATCAGGAACGTCCGGGAGGCCAAAATCCAAGAATGTAGGTATTCTGAGCAGATTCTCTCCCGGCTTTCCTTTTATCTTGTTTACATGTGAATCAATGAGAAACCTACTTGCAAGTGTGCAGGACTTTTGCCACATATCAAGCATGACTCGACTTGAGGATCACATAACAGGTAATTTTGTTTATGTTTTGTGGGACTCCTTAACTCGTTGAACATCCTTGTAGTTCTTGTTCACATGATAGATGCGCAGTGATTACTGATTGGTCATTTTGGCACTTCCTTCTTGTTGATACTTTTCTCCCTCCTTGGTTAGTTGAGTCGATAGGCATAGGCAACTAAGTATGACCTACAGTTTATTCTCAACCATTTGCTAGTAGACTTTGCAGTAAATTAAATTAAATTAGATATAATTGTGTCACTGATCCATTTAATAGTAAGCACTAAATCTTGAACAATCCCAATACGCTTTTGTAGTAAGTTGTTTAGTTTACAACGGCAACCTGTCTTCCTCCCCTGTCTCTGTGAATAGGCTTATCTCTCTGTTTTCTGTTCCATCTTGTCCTTGTATTCTGAATAGGATCAATTGCAGCTTATGCAAGTCTTTTTTGCCTCTTAAATCTTAATTTATGCTCTAGTAGTTTAATATATGCATCATTATATGCTTCTGCAAATGTGTCAGAGAGCGTTGCTAAGACTGCTACTGGGGAAGATGCAGAGGTTCTTCGCTGATGCTTCGTTTCATTCATATTTGATTGAGCACCTAAAAATGTTTGCCTAAGCTGAAACACTAACATGTAATCATCTTTCTTTGCAGTGAAAAATGAAGACAGACTGCAGGGGGGTTTGGCGTGTAAACGGAAAAAAAGAAGGGCGATGTCATCATATCTACATAGTTGGTCTTTAGTTGTAAGAAAATAGATTTATGAACATCTATATCCTCCAATTGCTATTCTCCTTATTTAAGTAGTATACAGAACCCATTAGCATGACCTTCAAGGGTGCCAATACTAGTCTATTCAGCTCCTACATTGGGATACATTAATTTGACGTCACTTAGCTTTATAACCCTGTGTTGTTTTTGTTTTTGTTTTTTCTTAGCATGACCACCCTCTTTGCCAGAACCACATTTTCTCCCAGTCATTCTCTTTAATTTTAATAAATCTTCTTCTGTCGGAGATTGTCTTTTAGAAGCATATGCCGTTCTAGGATTGTACCCAGTTAATAATCTCTTTTAATTTACTCTCTTTAAATAGTGTCCAAGTCTGGCCTGATCACGCTTACGTTTCTCCTCAATATACATCTCTGGATTGGCAGAGACATCAAATCCGTGCCAACGGTGGCGGTCTTCACATTATGGCGTTGCAGAACATAGGTGCTTGTAACAGCGATGATGCCGTTTACTACGTGTCTACGTGAAGAACATATCACAGCCGTCTATGGTCAAACTTTGGTCAGCAATTAAAATTGGTGTGAGCCGTTAAATCTAAGAGTGACAACAGATCAACGACTACAATTTAACCCTAATTTGAACAGGCTCTCAAATCCTTACAAGTAGAATAGTTGCTCTCATTTCTTCTCCGCCTCCATCTATCTGCTTAGAGAAAGAAAGAAAATCCAAAACAGCAAACTTTTTGTTCATGATCTATAAATGGAATGGAAGCAGAAACATCAAATACATGGTCATCAACAACTTCCCTACAAATGGCTGTGCAGCAATAAAATTGGATATGTCAAAAGCTTTTGACAGAGTTGGAGTGGTGTTTTCTTATTGATAATCTTAAGAAATTGGGATTCTCTAATGCTTGGTGTAGTATGATAGAACAATGCATCACTATTGTTTCAACCTCCATTTTGCTCAATGGTTCTCCAAGTAATGTTTATCTTCCTCAAAGGGGCTTAAGACTGCATGGAATGTTTCTCTAGAAGTTTAATCCTAGCTGAGCAAAATAATCTTATCCATGGTTTTTAAAGCAAATAAAAGGTGTCCTTCTATTCCTCACTTATTTTTTGTTGATGATTGTCTCATATTAATTAAAGCAAGGAATAAGGATGCTAGAAATCTCTCTTCTTTGATTGACCAGTTCAGCAAATACTCAGGTCAGGCAGTTAATTTTGATAAATCAGCCATAGCTTTTAGTAGTAAAGTGCCAACCTCAGTCAAAAATGATATAGCTAACGTTCTTTGAATAAAGAGAATGTCTTTGAATGAGAAATACCTTGGAGTCCCTTTGCTTCTCCAAAAAAGAAAATATGACTCTTTTGCTCATCTGCTAGATAGCTTTGGAGGAAGGCTTGACAATTGGCAATCTATCTTCTTAGCAGCTCCAGGTAAAACTGTCATGACTCAGTCTGTTTTAGGCAGTTTAGCAAACCATCATTTAGATGTGTTCCAATTGCCCAAAGAACTCACTGATAAAATGGATAATATCCAAATGAACTTCTGGGGAAAAAGGTTAATGAAAGAGGATACTATCCAAAAGGATGGAGAGATATAGCTCTCCCTAAAGATCTTGGTGGTCTCAATATTAGGAAAACTGACCTGTTAAACCTAGCTCTTCTAGCTAAACTTTCGGAGGTTAATTGAAAATCCTAATGAGCCATGGGATGTAATCTTGAGGGAAAAGTATTTTACTGGTGCTAACCCTTTGACTGATAATGTTAATAAAAGATCCTGGATTTGGCAAGGTATAATGAAAGGTTTGGACATTGTTAAGAAATATTATATTTGGGAAATTGGTGATGGTGCCTCTGTGAATATATGGAAAGACATTTGGATTCCAAATATGCACAAGCCACCATCTAACCAATTCTACTCTACCGGTATGACAACTGTGAGTCAGCTTATTGATCATGATTCTAAAACCTGGAATTTAGATACATTGCATGCTTTATTTGATGAAAACACTGTGAATGAAATCTCTCATATTAGGATTCCTTTTGCAGGTTCTAATAAGCTAAGATGGGAACCATCTAATAATGGAGTTTTTACTGTCAAGTCAGCTTATAACTCTATCTTAAATGATCACCTAGCAGTCAAACCAACTAAGAACAATTTGAACATCTGCTGGAAGTCATTCTGGAGATACAAACTTCCACCTAGACTTCAACATTTTATCTGGAAGTTTCTTCATAATTGCCTTTCAACTAAGTCTAGAACTGCTAGGTTTACCAGTCATAAGGATAGCACCTGCATTATTTGCAGCAATGGATCTGAAACACCTCAGCATCTTTTCTTTGATTGTCCCACTGTGAGACCAATCTGGAATTTAGTGGATAGTAGACTTGTTAATGTGTTGCAGAATCAGAACCTTCATCAGTGGTTGTCCAATTTTTTCTTAAAAGTAAATGTTGCAATGGTTAAGGATTTTAAAATGTACTCCCTCCGTTCTTTTTTAATAGGATGGTTTTGTTTTTTGAGAAAATTAAGGAAATTAAGAGAACTAATCATTGCAAGTGGTCCTCATGAAACTTGTCAATAAAACAAGTGAAGTGAAATGGTCCCCATGACACTTGTCAGCAAAAGAAGTAAAGTGAAATGGTCCCCATGACACTTGTCATCAAAAGAAATTAAGAGAAAAGTGGTCCCAGAAAACTAAAGTAACATTTGACTTTCCCAATTAGAAAACCAACCTATTTTTTTGAAATATTTATTTATAGAAACCAGCATATTATTTAAGAACAGAGGGAGTATGAAACTGTTTGTTTCATCATTTGGTTAACCTGGAAAGCAAGGTGTGCCAAACTTTTTGAGAACAAGAATTTTAATACCAGTAATGTGGCTAATACTATTTCCTTGCAGATTGAGGAATGGAATAGAGCAAAAAACTTACAAGTCAATGGGAATGGGCTTGTGAGATCTGTTGATAAAAAATGGAAAACACCAGCAAATGATATCTTTAAGATTAATTTTGATGGTTCACATATAAATAAACTTACACCTTCAGGATGGGGTCTAATATGTCGTGATTCTGCAGGTAACAACTATGGACTGCGAGGAGGTACATCATTAGCTACCGACCCTGAGCAAGCTGAAGCTCAGGCTCTCTTAGAGGCAGTTCAATGGGCAAGAGCAAAAGGGTGGAGAAAGATACACTTGGCAGATGACTGTATGAATATGATAGCAACGCTTAATATTAATTCAACATCAATAAAATGGACTACAAACAATCTAGTCCAAGATACATTATCTATTTTACGTTCTTTTGAGTTTTGGGTGTGTATTTATGCACACAGAGATGCAAAGCATATAGCTATAGCAACCTATCTGTTTCAGTTGCAACCTCTCTAGCTAAGTGTGCAGGATCTCAATTAATCTGTTTCAGTTGGTTAAACATTATGCCTGAATGGGTTAGCTCTCTAATCCAACAGGATAAGAATAATCTGTAACCTCCCCTTATTTAATATATCCTTTCTTTCCTATTAAAAAAAAAACAACTTCCCTACATAATGATTTTTCCTCTCAGAAAATTATTTTTTTGTTTTCGCCTTCTTGTCTTCTATTTTTTTAGATTTTTTTCACTCGTGAATCTCGTTCTCAGTAAACAAATTATTGGATTCTCTTGCTTCATCACTAATTTTCCGTCTGGATTTGTTGTTACTAATTGGGAAAATTGGGAATATGTCCTGAATTTACTAAAAGTTCATTTGGTTAGGTTAGTTGGAAGTTTTTTTTACCCTAATCGAACTCTACTCTGCAAACACATATGCTAAGTTCGGTTTATTCGAGATTTTTTTTTCCTAACCGAACTTCACTCTAAGAATTCTCGTGTTGAGTTCGGTTTAGTCGAAAATTTATGTTGTAAACCGAACATTACTCGGTATACTTTAAAATAAAAGTTCGGTTACCTTTCTAAGATGCTGATAGCCGAACAAAGCAAAAACTCCATTAAAGCAAATTTCGGCTACATGCGTCTTAGGAAGCATTAGCCGAACTGCATTTTCAGATAAGTTCGGCTACCTGTTCTTCAGATATTGTAGCCGAACTTGTTTGACATAGCCGAAATCTACTTAAAAATATTTCATTTTTAGGAAAGTTTTGGGCAATTCAAGCAACATTGACGAATACTCTAGGGCTGCGTTTAACATGGAAGGAGTTTGAATTCTAGGGAGTTCCAACTACCTAGAATTCAAACTACTTAGAAATTAAATTACATCCTTCTAAATTTATGTGTTTGGCATGATTATTGATGAAATCGATAATTACATCATTCTCCTTTTTCAAATGTTTATTTCATCAGAATATTTATTTATTAATATATTATTTGCTAGTAAATTATTTTTAAATCACTGAATTTCATTAAAAAATTATATTTAATTATTTTTAAATAATTTTTAATTTAATTATCATTAATAATGTATATTTTAATAAATAACTACATAAAAGACTAGTAAATTAATAAATGCGATATTAGTAATTAAATAAATATAATATTATTCATAAAAATATAATATTATTTAAATTAATCTTAAATATAATATTAGTTAAATATGACATAAATATAATATAATAATAATAATTAAATATATTGGCATATTAATATAATATGATATAAAATATTAATTAAAAATATTAAAATATGATAATATTAATGTAATATAATACTAATAATAATGAATTAAATATAATATAATATTAATTTCTTTTTTAAAAATAATATATAGAATAAATGGAGAAGGAATATTTTTAATTAATAAATATAATATTAGTAAATAAATCAATAATCAAACAAAGCTCTTGGTTGGTAACCTAGCGACAAGCTGGGCTCCAACTCCTCTTTGAATAGCAATGCCTAATCTATAAAAAATGAATCTACCTGCGCCACTACTAGCGATGCCTAATCTAGAATAAATTAAATCATCTACTGAATATGTAATTTAAAATAATAGTTTTATTATAACGCGCAATTGGGGATATCAAAACTAATTGGGGGATATGAATTACTTCCCCCAACCTTAGGTGCCTGTTAAGGGGTGTTTTTTGGGTATGAAAATACTAAAACACCCTTAGATTAATAAAAAGACTTATGAAAAGACTTTTATACCCTCCCACAAAATAAAAAACTTAAAATCAAAACCAAACACAAAATCATTTATCCCCCATTTGAATCCCGGCATACTCGTGTGTTAGAGTTAGGTTCTGAAAAAACAAAAATATTCATCTTCTTCATCGTTCTTCATCGACGATTAATCGTTAAATCAAAAATTTCTTCGTCGATTAACCTAACCGAATCATAACCATGCCTCCACGGAAGAAAACAACTTCCCAATCGAACCCAAGTCAATCGAACACAAGAACGATTGCTCAACAGAATTGAAAAAAAAGACTTGCTTTGATTGCTCAAGAGGAAGAAGACAAAGAAGCAGAGTTATCGGACGATAAACTACTAGCAAAGATGGCTTCTGTGAGAAGGTTAGTCATTTTGAACTGTTTAATTAGTGTTTCACTCGATTTGTAGCTATGGGTTTAGGTCAAAATCACGAAACCCTGGCTGCAAATTTTGAGTTTCTAAAGTTCCGGCATTCAGTTTAGTATGAATACCGCACCGGTAGTTGAAACCGGCATGCAATCTAGGATGAATCTTGCACCGGTAGTTGAAACCTAAGCATTCGATTTAGTATGAATATGTTAAGTAAATAGGTACCGGCACTCAATCTAGGTTGAAGACCACGCGGTATTTAAATTCTAATATACAAAAACAATAGGGTTTAGTGAGTTGTACCAGGCAGAAACTGTATGTTAGAATTCATGCGGAACTCCACTTTTGGTATCCGGTGAATTGTAATATTTCTTAGGCATCTTCGACATTTTATTTTGAATGCCGGTACTTGAACCCGGCATTAATTCTTGTTATGCGGGTATGCCGGTAGTCGTGTTTATTTTCCAGGAATTTCCAAGGCTGTACCGGCATCCTATACATTTATTTATGTTTGCCGGTACTTTAATACGGCTTGGATGTTTATCATAAGCAAATGCCGGTAGTGGTGTTTAGTTATCCAGGAACATTCCTATACTATCCCGGCATCCTCGACATTTACATAAGATGCCGGAACTGATAAACCCGGCATGAAAGTTTAGTAATCGTGTATGCCGGAACTAGCTCGCGGCATGGTCTGTTCTTTGAAAGTTAGTGGTTATCTAATACATTAGTTTTATGCTTCTTGTGAAATAGATCTAAAGCAAAGGAAGCCAAAGCAAAGGAGGCTAACAAAGGAAGATATAAAGTTCTGCGACTAAGAAAAAAGGAAGGATGGTCTTGATACTCCTCGAGTCTCCGCCTCCTCGAGGGAATACCAAAAGCGTTTGGGTTTTGAGACAAGAGGGGATATTTGGGAGAGTGGTCGTGATCGTAGTATTCCTGTAATCCGTGAACCTACTGCAGCTGTTGAGGAGGAAGATGAGGAAGATGAGTAAAATGAGCAAGATGAGCAAGATGAAGAGGAAAGTGAGGAGGAAGACAATGAGATTGATCCAACTCAATTAGCAATACAAAGCCAAGGAGTAGTTGAACAAGGTGGTCCAAGTCAACAACTAACACAAGGCAAGGGGGAAGGCAAAGGCAAAGGCAAAGGCAAAGTAAAAGTTAAAGGTTCGCACCTTCCTCATGTTGATGACATGATACCCGACCTTGAACGTGGTAAAATTTGGGGCGCAGCTTCTTTTGATCGGCGGATTTGGCTACAAGCACTCATGGGCTCGTACTATATATCAGACCTATGTAAGAATTTCTATCTCGTGCATATGTACTGTATTTATGCAAAATATCTTAAGATCTCTTAATCGTATTATCTCTTAATTGTAGGATCATAAGAAGGCTGTGCGTGTTTGCCGAAATCAAGCCGCAGCTGATTGGGATTTGTCTCTAGAGCATGATGATGTCCAAGCAATAGTAAAGGAATGGTCTATATCCTTTGGTTGAAAATTATGTGAATCCAAATATTGTCATAGTCAATTGCTTCGTCGAAAGGTATCATGGTGAAACCGATACCATGCACTTCCCGTTTGGAGAGATGACCTTGATCCCGGATGATGCTGTAACATTCTAGGCTTGGATAATACTGGCAAATCAATTGCGTAACGAGGTGACCTTGAGCTAGAATGGAAGAAGTTGCACGAGCTTACTAACAAGTTGTTTGGTTGGGACTACAAAGAGTCCTGTGGAAAGCTTCTATGTATCTAAGGTTAGTAGGACAAAGACATTCAAACTGACCCCCGCTTAAGAAGAAGTTTGAAAACACAAAGAAAAGAAGTATGCGGGATGGATGGGACCCCGCATGATTCGTTATACGGCCCGCCGGGTACTGTTATACATCTTGGGCACTCGGGTATTCCCCGACACTAGTGGCAACAAGGTTAGTGCAAACTTCCTTCAGTACTTGGATCCGTTGGACGAGGTCTTTACTTATTCATGGGGCACCGTGGCAATGGCACATTTGATGGCGGAGATGAGAAGGGCATCTAAGGCGGTTACAAACCAATTCGTTGGGAATTTCACTCTACCTGTAATTTTTTTTTAAACTTATGTTCTTATTTATATTGTTCACGTGTATCCTTATTATGTATTTAGAAACAAAATTTACTGACTTTTATATGTATCATTACAAATTTGTATAGGTGTGGCTTATGAACATTTCCCAACATTGTTCAAGGACCACCCCTTCTTGAAGTTTAATCCCGGTGTTGACCCCCAGGAGCCTAGAGAAAAGAAATACGAGTTCAACGCCCATCCGAAGCCCGGTAACAATGCTCGACTGATAAAAATGAGATTGGCTCTTGACGCGATGACTACCAAGGATGTTTTGTTCGACCCCTACAAGGAGGCTAGAGATAACCGTCAATACACTTGGTTTTATAACGTTGCATTATACCAAGGTCCTTTGTTCCACCCAAAGGGATACGTTATGGCTGATCCTCGACGTGTGATGCGGCAAATTGGATTCAAGCAATTACCTAGTATCATGACAGCCTCTACTAAAAGGTACATTCTTGATTATTCTCGTTGCATGTCAAGTTCCACAAGGTTGAGGGTAGAGTATGATCCAACACCCGAACCAACACACTGGAGGGATAGGGAACCACGTCGTTTGGTAGATACTACTAATTGGGAGGTTTCGAACAACGGTGATGAAGCTGACCCAACCTACATTCGAGATTATTTGGAATGGTCACACCCACTTGTTGTGCGGCCTGAAGATGTCCAAGTTCCACCCCAAAAAAACCCTCCGTTCCAACTCCTATAGCGGCACCACCTACGACGAGCCAACTTAATAAGACCGTTGGATTGCTAGTAAGTATTGTTAATTGCTTACTCGTTTAATGTACACATAATTTTATATTAGCATATATATATTAATTATGTGTTGTGTGTCTGAAACTAGCGGCGTCGGCTTGCAAGTTGAAGAAGATGTTAGGTTGCAAGTACTCGGGAGGAGAGGTGCTATCCCTTGAAGAGATGAAGAAAGTCGTGGAAAAGCTTGATAAAATTGAAGAAACCGACCGTAGTGCAAGAGATTTGTTCGGGGAAACGAGGAATAGAGTGGCCGAAAAGAAGCAAAGGATTGAGTGATTAGCTCTTCAGTTGTGTTTCTTTCATTTGGATGGTGGTTGTTACGTCTTGAGCAATTTCTAACTTGTCTTCACTTGTAACTCATTGTTTACTCTTTAGTAGTTTGGTTTGCTTTTGGTTTATGATTCGTGGGTTATGGACATTTAAGCACGATCCAGTTTGTTTTTGTTAGGTTGAACATGTTTAAATTTTTAAATTAGTAGTGAACTGTTATATTTGCAAGTTTTATTTACAAAACTTGCCGGCATGGAGAAGGTTACTAGGATGCCGGTACAGGTTCCAGCATGAAAGATTATAACAATTCTATGCCGGTCACTGGTACTGGCACATAAATTGTTCTACAAAACCATACCGGAATAGGAAGATTAAAAATTCCATGTTCTTGTATAGATATAGGTAGGTACCGGCATGAAAGAATTATCTAAATTCATGCCGGTTACAAGTACCGGTGTGGATGCGTTATAATTCTTGCCGGAATCATTTTTTTTTTAAATTTCATTTTGGTTACAAAACCGGCACTCTAATCTTGATTGATTGGATGCCGGAACTCTGCTGTAATAGTTCTTCACGAACGCTTTCTTAATTCATACCTAAGTAATCTATTACATTCGATTAGAAAATTAAATTAAAACATACTAAACGACATGGAATGGATTAAATTTGGTTATAGAGGATCTCATAATCTATTTCCATCCCTTTTCAACAATTGCAGAGCCTTCGAATCTTTCGCGTATATCTTCGAAGACATCGTCTGGAATCTTGGTGTCGAGGACAATCTTAATTGGTTGATCTTCTCTTTCAACATATTCCTTTCCCTTCATATAGCATCCATTAATAGGCTTGCATTGGCCATTGTGGTTTTCTCTTGACTCTGCTAGTTCAACAGCTTTGTCAAACCATTGAAATTCATCGCACTTTGGGTAATTCAAACACCTTAGAAACATTCTTCCATTTTCAGCATCATCAGTTTTTGCAATCCAAAACCGGCGTGTCCCATCAAAGCTTCTACACTTTGAATAAATAAAAGGACAGTCCATGGCTAGATGAGACGGTGACTTGCAAATTTGACACGTGCAATGATGATTCTGTAAGAGAAGATTATATTAGTTATGCGTCATAGTAGTGAAGTTTTTAAGAGTCCATATATTGTTAGTAATGTTCAATCTTATTACTTTGCCAATAGAGCTTGATGATGAATCTCCCATCGCTTGTGAAGCTTGAACCGTGCTTGATTGATCTATTTTTTGAGGCTTGCTTTCTTGAGAGAAGGATTTTTGTTATTTGGTGGTTGCTTTCTTTATATTTTTCCAAAGGAATTGGGGGTATTATATAGAAATGAAGCACCAACGGTCATATTTTTTTAAAAACTAGCCGTTTTTTTTTTTGAAATTCAACAGTACCGGCATGGGCGCAAATACATTTAACGCCGGTAAGGTGTGCCGGCGTTAAATCATGTTGTTAAACCATGCCGTTAATGGTTACATATTTGGCATAATCTCTGTCAAGAAATATCTTGTACCGGAATAAACATTATACTGTATTTCATACCGGAACGTGTGCCGGCGTCCTATGTCACATTAACTTGAATGCCGGTAGTTTGGGTGATTTCAAAAATACTAGCCGTTGAGGTTTTTCTCTATATAAAGAGAGCCAATACTTGGACCCAAAAGCCAAAAACTCGTGTGTTTTTATATATATCCTTGAGACTCTTAAGCTAGGAAAACCCTAAACCCTAGAAAAATCATCTATAAATAGCTTAGTATAGTATCTAATCCCACATACAACAAATGGCATCGTTCGACTCCGAGGAAGATTTAGCAATCACCCAAGCATGGTACGCCGAAACTCGTCCTTCAACTATAGATAACAGCACGCGGGATTCCATGTGGTTGAAGATTTTTAACAAGTTTATTCACGATTACGGTAACCCGAAAGGAAGAACTGCTCAACAAATCGAGCAACGACACGACATCATCCTAAATGCGGTGGTTGAGTATCTAAAAATTAAACACCGGATCGACCACGCTACCCACAATAGATTGTCCCCTCAACAACTCGTAAGTATCCTTATGATTAATTCGACACAATCTATTCTTTTTCAATTTTTATGTAACAAACAAAGTTTGTGTGTTGTTTTTGTAGCATGAAGCCGTGAAAACGCGTTACTTGCAAGAAAAGGGAGAAGCATTCATGTTTGATGCCAACGTGAACCATATTGTAACCAAAGTGACGGAGTACCACCAGCTGGGTGAATCGGAGATGGATTCTTCTTAAGAAATTGATAGTTTAGTGGTATTTGCTTAGGTTTTTAGGGTATTTGGTTAGTTTTTTAGGGTATTCGGTTTGGTATTTTGTAAGGTTATGTGGGTCACCAAGTGGCTTAAAGGCTTGATGCACGTGCTAAGTGCATTCGTGCTTCCTGCGACAAGGATTACATTTGAAATAAATTATAGTTCCGGCTTATTTTGTTAACATAATACAATACCATCAGAATCCCGGCATAGATATTGTATATTTTTCCATGCCGGAACCAAGTGTTACAATACTGTCTATAATAATCCATGTTCCGGCGTTTCATAGATAAATATTATTATGCCGGCAACAATACCCGGCATAGTCGTACTTCCTACATTGAATGCCGGAAAATTATTTTTTTAAACCATAGACCAGTAAAGAGCATTCCCGGCGTGGGATCTAAGTTACTGACAATGCCGGGATGATAAAGTGGAAAATAGCCGTTATGTCCTCATCTATTAAAAGGAATGGATACACCCATTGCACTTGATACCTCAAAAAAAAAAACCGTTAGCACCAAGACATCTCTCGGATGGATTATCAATCACCAACTACCAAGTTCATCAATTCCCTCGAAAAAGAAAAACGTATGAGGAACATATTGTGCACTGCGATAGGAAATCAATCATCAACCACCACCAACTCAGTTGCCACAATACTAGATCCACTAAGAAGGAATGAAGAAACCACCAAGTCAATTGCCGCAATGGAAGAAGAGATAATTAAGAGGAAAAGAGAAGAAAAATAGGAAGCAAAGCTTGAACATTATCGTCAAAAACTAGCTAAGATTAAAGCGGATGTGGAGGAAGCGGATAAACGTCAAAAACAATCTAAGATAGAAGCGGATGTTGAGGAAGAAACCCAGTGGATTAGAAACTACTACATAGTATCGGATTTGCCGGAAGATCACCGCCCTTCGGATCTTTTTTGGGGTCTAGTTAGGACTGGTTCTTCCATGAATAACTTGTTGGACTATAAGAAACACAGAATAGAATGCAGTGATCTTGTTGTACGCAATTGAACAACTGCACTCATCAAATTATGTCGCAAATACAACGAGTTTCTTGGCAGATATAGAGGAATAGGTATGAAGCTCAGGAAGCATATTTCAAGTGGTTCAAAGAGCCTTTTAGGCATTTTGAAGCTGCTCTGTTTCTTGAATCTCGTTCCGAGAACTGATGTTAGTTGCAATTGGTTTGAGATGTTTCATTTTATGTGTTACGTTGTTTATGTGTTCAATGTTTTTGAGTTTATTTCCTTACTATTAATATGAAGGCAATTTTTGGTCGGTTTGTTTGCTTAAAACCTTGTGGTGGCTCGTTAACATAATACATTACCGTCACAATTGATTGTCAAGACAGTGTTCCGGCGTTAAATGTAGCATGTATGGTGTGCCGGAATTCTGAAGCTTGTTACCTTTTTTAACCAAAAAAAGAAACTACTAACTCTAACTCCTTATTCTTCTCCATTGTAACCGTCGCACCAATTATCCCCCATTGTAACCGCCACAAACTTCCTCATTCCATTTATTTTGTTCTTTGTTTGACGGTTACAAACTCCAATACTACATAAAATGGAAACAGTTCCATCTTTTTTTTTTTTTTTTCACTTAGCAATTCCAAGAGAACTTGTAAAACCCCTAAACTCCATTATTTGGTTTCATCTTCCAAACCAAACTCATTCAATTCTTCAAACCCCAAGAAGAATGGGTCCTCGCAAACCTTCTGAAAAACCAAAACCTAATCCTCGTGGTAAATCGAAATCAGAAGCATCTATTGAACAAGATATAAGTGATGATGAGGAAATAACAGAGATGATGAGGTAAGTGATGTCTATGTTTATTGAAGCATTCTTAGGGTTTATTTCATGATTATTATAGTGAAACTATAGTGAAATTGAAATTGAATTGAGTGAATTGAACTTCCAATATTGAGTAAGTTGAAATTCCATCTTAGTTTATATCCCCCTTTTATTGCATGCAAGTTATTAGAAAAACCCTGAAAAATCGTAATGTTCACTAGCCATGCCGGTATGGTTTACCCTTTTTTGTTAAATCTCTGTAGACAATTCTATTAATACCGGCGTGAGATTTCATTTACATACGATGCCGGAACTGATAAACCGGCGTAAATCTCACTTAGTATACTATGCCGGGATATGTGCCGGCATACTCATTATGTTTATCGACCATGTCGGTATTTGTTTCCTTATTTTTTTTAAATCTCTGTAGACAATTCTCTTGATACCGGCATGGTATTTCATTTACGTAAGATGCCGGAACTGATAAACCGGCGTAAATCTCATTTAGTATGCAATGCCGGGACTGTTGCCGGCATACTCATTATGTTCATTTATTATGCCGGATATCTATTTCCTTTTTTTTTTTTTTTTAATTCATTCTGTTAGTAGGTCAAAATCTTCAAAAATGAAGAAAGGAAAGGGCAAAGCTGTTGATGAAGAAAAACCAAAGTCTTCTCGATCTCGACGTAGTAGATATGATCCGGAACGTCGTAAGCTCACGATCCGGGATAATCCCCCGGAGGATGGAGACGCAAGCAGCGATGATGCTGCTTAAAGGGAGAATTATGTACCTCCTAATGCGGCAGGTGGCTCATCCTCACATGGATTAGGACAACATGTAGCTGAAGACGATGACAAAGATGAAAAGAAGCCACCAAATCACCTCCCAAAACTATATGACATGATTCCAGAACGCAGTGATGGCAAACACTGGGGTCAGCCGAGAGATCCCAAACTTTTATTTGATTACAAGGAATCTTGGGCTCGTTGGATCTATTCAACTTATGTAAGATGTGTGCATATTGTCATTATATTGTTTATCTATGATCAGGTGAATTGAAGTTTCCTTGTTGTGTTTTTATAGGACCACAAGAAAGCCTTCCGTGTTTGCCGCCATCAACAAATGGATACATGGGATTTGGAAGGGGAGTGTCTGGAGGTTTAAGCGGCAGTAAGAGCATCTGGGTTGTATCCCGCGGCAGAATACTATGTGGCCACTGATCAAATGACGGAAAATTGCTTCTTGGAGAGGTTTTATGCTTCGACTGATACCATGCATTTTTCTTTTGGCGAGATGACCATTATTCCTGAAGATGTCCAAAGAATATTGGGTTTAGAGATCCGAGGAAAAGCCGTTAACAAAGATGACGACGGTAAGAGCCTAGAATGGTCCAAGATATATGATCTGACTAAAAAGTTGTTTGGTTGGGATGAGGAAACGACAAAAGCAAATATGTACGTGAAAAAGAATACCATGACAAAGACTATTAAAGTCGTTAAGCTCAAACAGTTGTTTGGGAATACGATGGGCAAGGAATTGAATGTGGAACAAATTCAGCAAACTTGCGCTGCTTATCTGTTGTTCCTCTTGGGCATTGCAATATTCCCTGACTTTAATGGTAACTTGGTGCATATGAACAACTTACAATACCTGGATCCCTTGGAGGAGGTTCATGAGTACTCATGGGGCACTGCTTTCTTGGCACATTTTTTGGCGGAGATGCGTAGATCTTCTAAGGCGACTTGCCGTCAATTTAATGGGAATTTCATTGTATTACAGGTAAAGTGAACTAGTTATTTTGTTTTCCAATTAGTTCTTTTCTTATACATACATTTCATTGGAACGATCTTTCATTTGCGTAGGTGTGGGCTTATGAACACTTCCCAACATTGTTCAATGAGTACAAATATTTGGAGTGGTCAACACATGGTTTGGATCCACGGACTCATATAGCCAAGAAATACATTTTCGACAATAAACCGAAGCCCAATAACAGAACTCGGTTACTCACCATGAGGGAGGCTTTGGACTCTATCGCTGTCCAAGATGTTGTGTTTGACCCATATAAGAACGAAAGAGGAGTTCACTTTACAAGGCATGATAATGTATCGTTTTACAACGGACCATTGTTTCATCCAAAAGGATTTGTTATGCACAACCCTCTCCGTGTGATGCGCCAACTTGGGTACAAATAGAAAACACTTAAGGGTGAATCTGATGCCAAATTCTCTCATGTCTTACCTCAATGCGTATCAGGTGAACAACATACGCTGGTAGTTTACAAACCAACTCTTGTAGTTGCACATTGGAATGAAAGGGAAGAATAACAACTGGACAGGGCTGGTTGGGAATTTGCGGAAAACGGTTATGAGTCGGAACCAAGATTCCTCAGAGGTCATTGGAGGTACTCACATCCTTATATTGTACGCCCGACCAAAGAAACAGTGCCTCCACAAGCAGAAACTCTTGAAGAACCTACTGTACCCGTACTTCAAAAGACTCTCCTTTTGTTGGTACGTACTTCTAGTTCACTTCCTATCGTTTGAATGCATACCTATAAACTTATAAAAATAAAACGTACTAATGGAAATATATAACAACAGCGTTCGCGGCTAGGAAAATTGGGAAACTGGTTTAAATGCAAGATCAAGAAAGGAGAGGTGCTGACCCCGGAAGAAATGAAGATAGTTGATGAGAAGATAGACAAAATTGAAGATCCAAATGCAAAGGACTTGTGGACTCCAAAGAAAAAGAGGGTTCACAAGAAGCCAAGGACCGAGTGATCTATGATGTTTGTTAATGTTTCTTTTATAGTATTAGATATGTCTTTGAACAATCTACTGTCGTTTTATGTTTATGTGTGTGTCTTGCTACACTTTGAATTTGTTTAATTTGTTTTCGGTTTGGAACATCTTAACTTTACATATGGTTTGTTAAACAATATGGTCTTTGCTTATGTTATTTTATGTGTCTTGCTAAATTTTTGAGATGTTGATTTCATTTGTTTTTGGCTTAGAGCATCTTTTTTGCCGGAGGAAATTGTAAATCAAACATTGTGTTTTTTTTTCAAAACCTAAGCATGCTTGAAATTGTAACATCCATGCCGGAAATCTGTTTCTTTCAAGAATAAAGAAATTTATAATTCCGACATTGATACGAATTTGTATGTAGTGTCGGTACTCTATCTTTTCCTTGCGAATAATTGATCTTGTTACAGTTCCGGCATTGTCGTGAAGTTATTTTTAATGCCGGAACTTAAACTAATATCTCTGTGTACTTTTGATTAGCTGCCGGCATAAAAGATAAATGTATTTCTAAGCCGGTATAAGATCCGGCATTGCAAAGCTTGAATTAAATCATGCCGGCACGTACATAGCATATGGTTTAATGATTACAATTCAAACTTCCCAAAAAAACAAAAGGTTGCGTATGTCGGAACCAAATATATCCAAATTACTCAACAGTGCTTCAACATGTATGAAGTTGCCTCTCATCTTCTTCAAGAGGTTTCTTTGATAAGCCCAACGCATCCCAAAATTGGTGATTCTCCTCATACAATGCCATCCATCCTTTCCAGATATTTGGATCTAGGTCCTTGTTTTTAACCATCCCACAAACAGGTGGCAATGGACAATTGTCCTTGAGTTTTGGAATAACGAAATGATTGTCGTTCACAAACGCCAAAACAACTCTTCTCTTCTTAAGGGATCCCTCGCATTTTTGCCACTTTGGTGTAAATGTTACTTCTAAGGTGGGCGTAAAATAATGAACAACACATCTAAATGTATCCTCCACCAGATGCCCACAAAGCGGCATGCTCATCCAATATTCAGAAGGAAGAACCTTCATCTCTTGCTCGGGCCCTAATACTCGAGCATACATATCATCAAACCTCTCGCCTTCACCAAGAAATTGCTCATAAAAGCTCCTCTTGTTCACAAGTTGTTCGGCCATCCTCGTTCTAGAATATTTGCATGGTGTCATACCTCTACTAACCGTCGTGTCAAAGATTCCTAATTGTTCGGTCACAAGATGATAGCCACAATTCCCATCACCATCGACATCATCCGTATACACAATAAACTCACGAATAGACTCAGGAAGTTGGTCTATGTAAGACTCTATCTTCGTATGGTAGTGTCTATAAGTCCTACCCGTTTGCGAATCCTTATACATCGTCATATTACCAACTTTTAGCTTAATTATATCAAAACCATCCTCTGCAATCTATACACTCCAAATGTATTCGTTATGTGACGAGAGATTATACTTCCTTGGCCTACCCCTACCCCTTTTCTTTGGAACTTCTGATACATCGACTATGGGTGTGGCTTCGGAATGCTCACCTTATTGTTCTTGGTAGCTCAATGTTGGTACCTTTGGCGGCCTACCCCTTTTCTTTGGAACCTCCGATACATCGACTATGGGATGTTGAATGCTCACCTTGTTGTTCTTAGTAGCTAAATGTTGCTACCTATGGTTTGTGTTTTTGGCGACCTACCCCTTGTGGTGTTTTTTCTTTGGAACCTCCGTTGGGTGTGGCTTCGGAATGCTCACCTTGTTGTTCTTGGTAGCTCAATGTTTACCTTTGGTGGACCCTTTCTTTGGAACCTGATACATCGACTATGGGTGTGGCTTCTGGTGAAGGAATGCTCAACTTTTTGTTATTGGTAGATCAATGTTGGTACATTTGGTGGCCTACCCCTTTTCTTTGGAACCTCTGATATATCGAATATGGGTGTGGCTTCTGAATGCTCAACTTGTTGTTCTTGCAAGCTTGACGATGATACCTTTGGTGGCCTCCCCCTTTTCTTTGGAACCTCCGATCCATCGGTTTTTGGTGTGGATACGGAAACCGTTGCTTGTTGTTGACAGCATCCCCCCTTGGTTACCAAGTTAACGGTTCCTTCCTCAGTCTACCCTCTTAATTAGAACCGGAGCTTCCGCGAATCGGAGTTCCGAAATCTCACTTGCGGATGGATCTCGTTTCTTGGTTACCGCGAGTTCTTCTTCACGTCGAGTGATTTCTTTGAATTCTTTCCTTTGTTTTCTCCTTGAAACTTTAGTTTGTGGTCTACCTATCGGATCTCCCTTTCCTGGATCTTCACTTGGTTTGATCCATGGGCGAGTAATTAGCCTTAGTTGGCTCAACAATACTTGTCGGCTTGCCGAGTTGCCACGTGAGAAAGCTTCGTAGAATTCCTTTGCTTCATTTGTTTCCCATGGTGATTTTCCTAAGCTTCCGGGGGGGGGGGGGGGGTCAAAGATAGTTGCCTCCAAAACGGATCAATAACCTCAATAGGTATAACTTCTTTGTACTTCACAAGCATATGACGACACGAAGCCCCAATGAAGACATGTCCTGGACAAATACACACATCTTTGGTTTTCCATAATTTTTCTCATATGCCATTTCTCTCATCATATGTTTTATTGCCCAATGAGAGACGTTGAACTCTATTCCTTGGAGCAACTTAGTATATTGAAGAAACTGAGTCATCCTTTCCATTGAGCTTTTTTGAAAATCCTTCTTGATCCTATCGATATCAGCCTTAAAGTATTGCTCCATTGCCTCGGTGACCGTAACCACGTTTCCTTGCCCGGACTGGATGAGATCTTTAAATCTACCATGAGTGGATTCCGCTGCACTAGTTGCTTCAGTTTTGAAGTGCCTATACCGGTTTGTCCATGCATGCACAAATTTTTCCTTGTACTTATCCAACAATTTATCCCGACAATATGAGACGGCGCTTGGATACACTTCGTTATATTTAGCACTAAACATATTCAATCTCTTTTCATATATATCCTCGGTAAGATACCAATAAACTTTATCCCAATCCTTTAGAAATTCCAACCACTTTTTATGATTTTCATCGTGTTCTTTGTCCACTCTCTCTTTAATCTTTCCTCTTTCATCTTCTTTTTTGGGTGATAGTTCCTTCTTGCGAACATCTTCCTCTAGTTGAGCAATCATTCTCTTCTTAATATCCGCCTTAGAGGGTTCAAACAAAGCATGACAATGTTTTGTCACATTTTGGCCTATATGATATGTACATAGGAAATTTTGTGCATACGGAAATACATCAGATATAACACCCATTAGTGCGTCATCTTGATCGGTTACGATGACCCTCGGAAATTGATTTTCTGGGAACAATAATTTCAATTGTCGTAATGCCCAATGATAATTGTAATCCCTCTCGTTTTCCATTAAACACCAAGCCAATGTGAATGTTACCTTTCCGATGTTTGCCCCACGATGTTGAACAACGGCATGTTGTATTTGTTTGTCTTGTAGGTGCAATCCATCATAAGAACACCACAAGATGTATGAGCCAATTGTGAAAGCAAAGGATGCGCAATGAATATTTGAAGGGGCTTTTCGTCCGGTCCTCTTTTAATGATACGCATGTAGTTGTGATCCCAAACTATCTTCTCAAATTCTTGCATAACGCTCCTCCCTTCCCATTCCACCATTCTAATGGTTGCTTGTGCGCTATAAATTGTACACTTAGAGAAGAAACGTTCGATCATCCTTTTCCTGAAGGTTCCGAGAATCACTCTTGGTTTGATACATGCTTTGGTCATTATCTTTACATCCTCGAATTCACGAGGTTTTAGCTTCGCAACTATGGAGTAACCATTAAAATCTTTCGGATCCGGGTGGTTATGTTGGGCAAACCACACCGTACAATCCCATTCCTTTTCTTTGTCTCTTAAATAGAAAACAAGCTTAAAGGGGAAATTATCCTTCCTCGTATGAGTCTTGTATACCCTATTAGTCTTCTTTTCATATACATAACCCTTTCTCTTATGGATATTCTTCGCCTTGTATTCACCACTTCTCTCGCAGACCATCTCAAAACGCCTATCTGAACGTTGGGTATTCCTCACCAACACACACTTTTTCTTAAGAGCCATATCTTTTTCCCAAGCAATTGCTTCCGCTGGATATTTAATTCCCTACATTAGGACAACAATGGAAGATTATAAGGTTGATTACAAGCAATCCCCACATAACGTTCTAAAAACCAGGTGAAAAGTATTGATTGCTAACATACCGGAGGCATCTTATAGTATTCGGACGTATCCGGACAAAGCGGTTTGGAATTTGTTGGATCAATGTATGTCACAATCTAAGGAATAAATGAACAGAAAATTGAATTAGTTAAAAAAAAAAAAAAAAAAAACTACCATGCCGGGTACCATTTCGGCGTGCTCGACCTGATTAGGCATTGAATAATAATGTTCCGGCATTTTAGAAATACAATTGAAATGAGGAAACAATTATACACAAGATCAAGGCATTGGATGTTCTTGAACACAATTGCTTAGGAAGAGGGAATACCGGCATTCTCGTTAAACAAGGTACAAAGCCGGTAACAGGAACCAGCATTCTCGATATGTGAGTTTTCATCCGGAACCAATTTCAGGCTTGGCGGTAATTTTAAAAAAATGTCGGGACAAACTACCGGCGTTCCAGATATTTTATAAACCACGCCGGTATTGGAGTTTAAAAATATTAAACTCCTGGATGCTTTTCTGGTAGTACCGGCATTGTCAGTTAAGATTGAACCATGCCGGTTCGAATATTCCTTGGAATATTCGGTGGTAGGTCAAAAGCATAACTGAATACCGGCATGCATTGTTGGGTTGAATACCACGCCGGAACAGTTTTCAAAATGGGGGATATCTTGTACCGGCATGAAAAGGAGTATGAATACCACGCCGGTGGCATTAGTTCCGGCGTCGTATTCATACAACGAGCATCTTGAGTACTAAGCGATTCAGACAAAAAAATGGCGGTTTCAAAAAAAAAATCAAATTTTCGACCTCTTTGAAGCATTACCTGTGTGTTGGGGTTGCTTGTATGTTGAACATGTTTACTTTCTTGGGTTGGTTCTTCATAAAACACTTCATGGTCACGAAAATCATGATCCAAGGGTGTTGGTTCATCATATAACTCCAATTGTGAGTTGTTATCAAACACCAAAGATTGAAGATATGATTGTTGTTGAAGTTGAGCTAAAGATTCAGCTGCTTCAATTCTCTCATCTTCCATTTTCAAAAAAAAAATTCCACTCAAATTTTTTTTTCTCTCCTTCTACTCCTCACTCACACAAATTAAAATAAAAAACACACTAATCTATCCCCCAAATACTTAAGATTTTTACTAATTATTATTAAACACTAAACATGATTAGTGAAGGCTAGATTAGGAATTACAAAAATAATTACATAAAAGGTGACCCAGCTTTGCTATTTGGATCCCTATTTTGTCATGTACCTATATCCCCCAATTAGTTTTGATATCCCCCAATTGCGCGTTCTTTTATTAAATTAATATATAAATTTTAAACATAATATTAATAATAAAATATTATTATATATAATATATAATATAAATGTGATTTTTGAAGTAAAAAAGTGATTTAAATTATTGATAAAGTTATTTTAAGTAAATATAATATTAATAATACTCGGTCTTGGAATTGTGTAAATAAAACTAATATTTTTTAATAAAAATAATTTATCAATAATAATAATTAATTATTTATGTAAATATAATTTTAGTGGAAATAATTTTATATTTGAATTGAAAATTTATTTAAATTATTAATTTAAATAAATATAATATTAAATAATAGTCATTTTTGGTATTTTAAATAAAAATATTATTTTAAATTTCAAATTTAATAATTTATCAACAGTACTAATTGTTTATGGGTGAAAACTACTCCTGTTGAATTTGGTAATTTGGGGTGTGTGGATGAGGAATGAATCTAAACCCTAAACAAATGCATCTTGTGGTGAGTGCTTGTAGATTCGGAAGTCAATCTGTGCAAGTCCGGCCTAAACCAAGAAATGGCCGTTCCAGACTTATTTCGGTCACAAAGTGAAGGAGATGGGGTTGATCTTAGGGAGGGAAGCGAAGAAGGTGTTGGCTATGAATGACTTGTAACCGAAAGATGAGCAGGCTTACGATTGATGCAAAAGGGCTCGGGTGTTGGAATACGTTTTGTATTAACACTTTCATTCTCTGCCTCAACTTGTCCTTTTGAAATAAGGAGGAGAACCTATTTATACAAGTCATTGAGCCTTATTCACGTCTCTCGTGGGAAGTGGAGGAAGTGGAGTGATGGAGTAGTGGAGTTGTGCGTTGGTGCCACACGACCAGTCTTGCCCACTTCTCCTGTTCATCTCTTACCGTCCATGACTTCCTAACACTTTCTTGTGATGGCGCGTTGCACGCTGCACGTTGTAAACCGCCAGACCAATACCCTAGTATGTATCCCCCCAGTTTGTGACATGATTGACGTCTGGAACGTGTGGATCGTGGATCCACGATAGGTAGCATGTAATGCTGAATTGAATAACTGCGTTATTCATGAAGTTGATACTTGTGAAGTATCATGTGCATTTTATGCAGGTACTGCATCCTGGTGTGGTAAAGTGATGGGTAATGACGCCTCACTGACCAACTAACTCCCCGACTGGGGTTGTATAACCAAGTGGTGAAGTTGGACGGATGAGATGATCTTTGAGACACTCATCTCGCGATAGTTAATGAAATTAGGGTTTTGAAGAGGTGCGTAGGCATCACTCTTGACTTGGTCGAAACCAAGCATGGGATACAACTTTAGCCAGGCCGACCATACATGCGTGTAGACGGCATGATGGTGTAGGCGCCTATACCCCATTACCTCACGAAAGTATGATCCGGGTCACTCAATTCATCCGGTGAAGTTGGGTGGTCGAGATCGATTTGCGACAGAAACCAAAGGTCCGCAAGAGCCGCACGTCACGCCCACTTCAGCACACGTTCCAAGACGACCAATCTTGGTCGGTCTTGGCCGATTGGCTTTGGTGTGAAGGTGGTAGGCTGGTGTTTACGCCTATACCTGAATATCCCATAAAAACGTGATCCGAGCCATCCAAATCGTCCGTGAAGTTGAGCGGTCGAGATCGGTTGTGGTTTTGGGAGGTGTGACCACGCTAGTTTGGGCGTGCGTTTTGAATTAGCCAGGCATGATATGCCTTGGCCGATCGGGTGAGGGAATAGATGGGTCCACGGTGGTCATGCTGGTATGACCGGACCTGCTTAATCTAATCTTGGACCCTCCATTCATGCCGGAGAAGATGGACGCTCGTGATGCTCAAAACCCTAATTCTGGATTTCAAAGCCATGCGTCACCCCTTGTTTGGGCGCACGAATTTGTTACGACCAAGCATGGTTGGTCTTGACCGGTTGGTCAAGTGTGTAAGCGGGCCCTCGGTGATTGTGTTGACATGCTCTGGGCCCTTTGAGTTTACATCTACACCCTCCATCTATACCTGCGAAGATGGATGGTTGAGACTGTTTTGCGACACATGTAATATGCCGCAAACCCTAATTTAGGTTTTCCATCCATACTGCTTGGTATGAACGTTTTTGGCAAGCTAGGACAATGGCCGACCATGCGGGGTCGGCAGTGGGTATTCCATACCTGCTTGGGGTGATGGAATTGATCCGGGACATCCAATCATGCTTGTGGAGTTGGATGATTTGCGATCATATTCTGACCGATACGGTCCACTGGATGCTCAATCGGGCTAGTATAACACACCGAGAGGGGCTCAATCGGGCTAGTATAACACACCGAGAGTCACCTGTACGGGTATTTCGTACATGGTTTCATTATAATGCTTGGAGGTTCGTGTTGCTTCCGTAAGAGTAACACTCGGTCGTCATGCCGCACCGATAATGAGCACAGAAATACAAGGCCGATTGCGCATTAATTAATAATGCTAGAAATTCACAGTGGTATATGGGATTGTTGCTACATGCTCCAACTCGGGATGAATTTCGTGTATTCATAGAATGGGATTGTTGCCACATGCTCCATTCTTGGTGAATTAAGTGAGGGAGTATCCAACACTTATTAATGGCTTTATCTTTTACAAGATGTCAGCGCATTATTTTCTGGTTTTTACAATTTTAACCTTAAATGAAAATCCACCATCAACACTAATGTATTTAAATAATAAAAATATATATTTTTTCCATTTTTGAATATGTGAAAAATAAAATATTATTAAAGTATTAAATATTACTAATTAAAAATATTATAATTTTAAAATAAAATAAAATATAATTACGTTTTAATTCTTATAGTAAATTTAAAAGTATAGGAAATTAATTATTGTTTAAAGAAAAAAAGAAAGTAAAATGTCAAAATGGTCAATGGGAGGAGTTGGAAGGATGGAGTTCCAAATTCCATGGGGGGAGGTGTCATTTGATTTTCCACTGAATGGAGGAGTTTCAACTCCCTGGAGTTTCAATTCCACCCATGCCAAACACCCTTAGAATTCAACTCCATCCTTGAGTCCTCCCGTTGACTGAACTCCACCCTCAACCACCTCCATGCCAAACGCACCCTTAGTACATATTGGTTTTCAGAGAAGGGAATTCGGTTAGCAAAAAAAAATTTGCGAACCAACCGAACACAACATATTGGTTTCCAGAGAGAAGTTTTAATTTTATTTTTGCGAACCAAGCGAATTTAGCATTTGTTGTTCTATGCAAGAGTTCGGTTACGGAAAAAAATTTGTAATAACCGAAGTGTTCTTCGAGTTCTTGGTTACAACTAAAAAAATTTGTAATAACCGAACTCTGCAGCAGACTACATTGCTAAAGAAGATCGCATAAGGCATCTTCGGCACTTATCAACCCAAGAACACACCATAAAGACGACTCAAACAACTTTGCAAAAACTGCCTGTTTATGGTGTTTTCTGCACTCCAATTTGGTACCTTGCAAGCCTTGTTGATGGTCTCTGCTAGCATTTTGCAATCCGTTACCAAAGTGACATTTGATAGAATATTCTCACTTAGCCAAGAGGAAGCTTTTAGTAAAGCTTTTGATTCTGCATGAAGAGCCGAGAAAGCCCTATCTGATCCAGCTGCAATGTGCATGAAAGCCTCGTTTTCCACTGAATAAAGTATGAAAGCATATCCCATGGAGGAATTTTCTTTTTTATAGGCCGCATCAATAAATATTATCCAGTCCGATGTTAAATTTGACCATTTATCCTTGAAATCAATACTTCTTTGAACCATTTTACTCTTTTGGATATTCATTTGAGGATATTGTTTTAAGAATTTCTTGATTTGCTCTATAAGATTATTTGGATTGGAACTTATTTTGTCAAATACTACCGAGCATCTATACTTCCAGATGAACCAGGAGATTGTCGCAATCTTATCCGATAAGTGAATGAAATCTGGTGTCGTAATCCACTCTTTAATCCAGTTTGTTATAGAGTCTGCATTAATTCTTGTGTTCACTTCTTCCAAAGAGAGACCAAACCATATAGCTCTAGCAAATGGGCAAGATTGAATTAGATGTTGTTCTGTTTCTTGGACTTGTGAGTTGCACATTGGGAAATCTGTATTAAAATATTTATTATGCGCCCCGAGTCTTGCATTAGTTAGGAGAGCTTTCTGAGCTAATTTCCAAATAAATAATTTGATCCTTGGAATCACTTTCATTTTCCAAATCTTTTTCCAAATATATGCTAACTATCCAGGTTGGCGTTTAAGATGTTTTATAAATATTGAACTTAATGCGATTGGACTAGTCCTTTTCTGATTCACAATGCGATTGGACTAGTAAATTTCTCCTAATAATAAGTGGTATTTGAGAGGATAAATCATTGTGCGATCTAAGATCATTTAGTCTCCTTCCATGGTGTATGTAAAGCTTCCCAATCAAAATTCACTTCAAAATCCATTATGATTGTGTTTCTTTCCGAGATCTGAGACTAATGGGAGAGATAGCAAAATGAGTCAAATGATGGCAAAAAAAAAGATGATTATTACGGTAGAACCTCCGTATATTAATACTCTTGGGCAGGCACAAAATTATTAATATATGGAGGTTGATAAATATAAGATTTTATAAATTGGGACTATGATTTATTTCAATATATGTAGAGGTTATTAATATATAAAGTATTAATATATGGAGGTTCTACTATATAAGGTTTTCTTTGCTCGAAAGAGAGCAAGTAAACCCTAAAGGCATCTCAACCCAAAAGAATACATCAAAATCAATCAAAAGGTCAACTGGTCTAGTAACTTATACTGCCTTTGTTTGTGGTTGAAAAAAAAAAGTAAAAATAACAAGTTCTTGCCTCCTTGGCTAGCTGATACCATTGGAGTTGAACTTTACTGCCCACTGGGGCTATCAAATGCTCGGGAATTTCCTATCAATTAACTTACCTCAATAGAAAGATGAGGTAGTAAAGAATTAGAGGAAACCAATTTTCATGGTAGTAAAGCATTAGAGAAAGCATTGAACTCAAGTGATGAAAACTTGAAATTCCCAGCCCTTTGAAAAAACATAGCATGTTTTCATGGTAGGGACTATTCTTTCAGAGCTGAGGAATTGTAGATACCTTTGAAATCCGTTAAGATCTCTAAATATGTAAAATGAAAAAATACATAAGGAAAAAATTATTATTCGAAGCCGCCAACCAACTTAGGGAGTTGGGACCCAATAGAAACACTGGTCCAAAACAGAAAAATAGTCCGGGAATCAAGATACGGGCTAGGAAGGTGTGAGGCACCTAGCCCGTCCAATCCGAAAATTGGGATCTACTTTATAATTGGGATTTTAGGCTTTTGATCGTAGAAATATATATTAAAATCATTATCATAAAAATATAACACAAAAGAATATTAGATGCTCAAATCTGCACTTTGTCCAACGAAGCAAAATCTGCTCTCAAAACAAAATCGAATTATTATTATTATTAGGAAAAATAATCACCAATTATTATTATTATGAAGAAAAAAATAAGATAATTCAAATATCACGAACCTATTATTATTGTTCAAATCACACGAACCATGGATAAGATAATTCCATATATATTGATAGTTTTGTCACTAAAATTGACAAAGGAGGAGATTGTTAGAGCACTGCTCGGTCGAACTCGCAAGCATTGCTATCTCAAGCTTGTTGTCAAGTTTAGTTTCCAAAACTATAAGTCTTGATTTCTAGTCTACTTATAGCTAAGTCTCGGATTAGGATAGAAAGTGTAGTTGAGCTCTAGACTCCATGGCGATCATCATACAAAGACGAAGAACTACTCAAAGGAACTGGTGGAACTTCATCGACTAAAAGGTATGTGGAGACTTGAACTTATCTATCACTCAAAAGTTTATCTACTATATCTCCTATCTTGAGACAAAAGTCGTATTGCTATATAGACTTTGATTATACACATTTGCTATTTCGAGCCGAGTTTATCTCGCTTATCTATTTCTCGAAATATGTGTTGGTAAGCTTTCACTTTTGCCAAGTTCATCTTTACTAGTGGCGAAAGTCATATTAGTTTCAATTACTTGAAAATCGCTTTGACGAAAAATAGCTTGTGAACAACAACTATATAACGTCCTCTAAGAATGTTTCAATGATTGAAATGAGAGTTTAGAATACATAACCATGGTTGGATATAAACATTGTGAGACAACTCATATGAGTGTAAGTCCAATATTCTTGAACCAAAGTATGCGTACTTTCTTTGCTGCTCAGAAAAACTGAATCCGAAGTCCATGCGTACCAAGACGCAAGATCGGAAGTTCACGTCCCATGAATTTCTGCTGGAGTTTGTGAACTGAAAACAAACTCAATCCGGGTACTTAAGTCCGCGTACTAGTATGCGTACTTAAGTGGGTTATTTTCTAAAAACGATTATTCGTGAACTTAAACTTATATAAACTAAGGAATGCATATTTGCACACCGTGGCTATAAAGTTCATGAATTGATTCGAGTGAATCAAATCGTTTTTGCTTCAATTGTTTCTTATATACTTCTATGAGATCTAAGCAATTGAACAACTCTCTAACTAGTTCTCTTGAGTCATTTGAACTAGTTATGGTGAAGATGAATATGGTTGATATGAAAGTGCTCATATGGCTAACCATTTGGTTAACTACTATTGAACCAACTAAGTGTACATGTTTAGGTACGGTTACACAAACCTAAATAAACGTGCATTTCATTTGTGTGTAACAAGCTAAGTTCGATCAAACGGTTGAAAGGTATTAGCTTGAATCTAATCAGGTTTTCATCTAATTTTGAATATTGAATGCTTTGTTACCAAGGTAACTTAGATTGCAAACCCTGATTTGAAAGACTATATAAAGGAGAACTTTAGCAACTGGAAAACCTAATCCCCACACCTTCTGTGTGATACTAGTTGTATTAGCTAAAGTCGATTCTCCTTTAACCTTAGGTTTCTATCGAGACCCTGTAGGTTAACGACTTGGAGACTTCATTGGGATTGTGAAGCCAGACCCAACTATTTTCTCTGTAGTTGTGTGATCTGATCTTGTTGTTTCTATCGTATTAAGTACAATCGTAAGATTGGCTTGAGATTGATTTCTCCGATAGTAAAGATATAAAAGAAGTCACAAACATATTCGTCTCATCATTTGTGATTCCGCAATATCTTCTTTCACTAGTCGATTAAGATTATTGTGAGGTGATTCATAATTCTAGGCTGTTCTTCGGGAATATAAGTCCGGGTTATCAATTGGTTCATGTTCACCTTGTTTTATCAAAAAACGGAACAAAAACTTGTAGGTTTCTGTGGGAGACAGATTTATTTATTCCAATATACTTTTCTATGTGAGACAGATTTGTTTATCAAGTCTTCGACTTTGGGTCGTAGCAACTCTTGGTTGTGGGTGAAATCAACTAAGGGAATCAAGTGCGTAGAATCCTGCTGGGGTTCAGATACGCAAGGAGCACAACTATACCTTGATTAGTGTGAGATTGATTAGGGCTCTACTACATTCCAGTTCGAATTGTTCATTGGTAGTAGGCTAGTGTCAGTAGCGGCTTAATACAGTATGGTGTTCAAAGCTGGACTAGGTCCCGGGGTTTTTCTGCATTTGCGGTTTTCCTCGTTAACAAAATTCTGGTGTATGTGTTATTTCTTTTCCGCATTATATTTTATTATATAATTGAAATATCACAGGTTGTGCGTTAAGATCAATCAATTAGATAATCCAACCTTTGGTTGTTGATATAAATTGATTGACACTTGAACATTGGTCTTTGGTACTGTTCAAGTTATTTCTCTTATTCAATCGGGCTCGCAAATTCCTATTGGAGTTTGTCTATTCAGATTGTCGAACGAAATATTGGGTGTGGTTGTTAGACCCCTTCTTTTTCAGGATCTAACCACTGACCATTCCGGAACTTGCCTAGTTTTGCCATCCGCAAACATTGTACGCAAACCACAGTTTCGGACCCATCACAGATAAACTCGTTCGTAAACAAGAGTTTCGGATCCGAACTAGTGCTTCACAGTTCGCATACTGGGTGCGCATACTGTGATTGATCCAGACATTGGTAGTAGTTCTAAAACTCTCGCTAATCGATTTGAAACATCCTTAGAAGATGACAATGGTAATCTTACACATACCACTAGCTTCAAGTAATTTTCAAATGATTATTTGATTAATACAAAGCATCCCAAGTTAACATCAAATGATTGTCTCACACATCAAATGATTGTCTCACACATATCATCTAAGATATTCAAGGTAATTTTCACATGATCAACTTGACTTAATATTTAGTTTTCAACAAATGAATTATTTACAACTAAAATTGTGAAGTAGATGATGAAGCATTCTAAGCTTTACACTCGTATTTAAAGAATTATATAAACGATATAAATTCGACTCAAAATTTCAAATGTGTATAAACATAAAGTCTATATAGCTATACAACTTAATCTCAGTAGTAGATAGAATTGAATAGACTTCTAAGTGATAGATAAGTTTTAGTCTCCACATACCTTCAGTCGTCGATGTTAGAGCATTGCTCGGTCGAACTCGCAAGCGTTTCTATCTCAAGCTTGTTTGTCAAGATTAGTTGCCAAAACTATAAGTCTTGATTTCTAGTATACTTATAGCTAAGTCTCGGACTAGGATAGAAAGTGTATTTGAGCTCTAGACTCCATAACATTCATCATGCAAAGACGAAAAACTACTCAAGGAACTGGTGGATCTTCATCGACTAAAAGGTATGTGAAGACTTGAACTTATCTATCACTCAAAAGTCTATCTACTCTATCTCTTATCTTGAGACAAAATTCGTATTGCTATATAGACTTCGATTATACACATTTGCTATTTCAAGCCGAGTTTATCTCGCGTATCTATTTCTCGAATTATGTGTTGGTAAGCTTTCGGTTTGGCCAAGTTCATCTTTAGAAGTGACGAAAGTCATGTTGATTACTTCAATATCTTGAAAATCGTTTTGATGAAAAATAGTATGTGAATAACCTCTATTTAACATCCTCTAAGAATGTTTCAATGATTGAAATGAGAGTTTAGAATATATATATAACCTTGAATGGATATAAACATCGTATATATGTGAACTCATACTTGTGTAAGTCCAAAATCCTTGAACTAAAGTATGCGTACTTTACTGGTTCATGATGTCCAAAATCCTAGCGGCTTAATATAGTGTGTGTTAAATTTGGACTAGGTCCCAGGTTTTTTTACATTTGCGGTTTCCTTGTTAACAAAACTTCTGGTGTCTATGTTATTTCTTTTCCGCATTATACTTTGTTATATAATTGAAATATCAAAGGTTGTGCGTTGAATCGATCAATTGGTAAATCTAACCTTTGGTTGTTGATTGAAATTGATTGATCCTTGAACATTGGTCTTTGGTACCGTTCAAGTTAATTTCTCTTGTATTCAATTAGACTCGCAGATTTCTATTTGCTTGAGTAAGTATTGAATCGAGAAATTCAGATATAACTCTTTGATATACTTTTCATTAAGATTGAGTCTGACTGTCTAGTTGATTCTCTTAAAAGTATATTGGAGTTAGTTAATCAAAACACAGTTAGGACATATGCGTTCAATGCTGTGACCAACGCAAGTGAATCTTCTAACTTGTCTTGGGTTGATGAATGTTGTTCGAATCATGTTGATTTGGATAAATCACTGATAATAGAAAATATCAAGGAATTTGTGAAAAGAAGTAAAAGATGTGATAAACGTCTCTCTCTAGTTAATGCTTCATATGATTCAATACAAGAAAAATCTTCCTTGGGTGTCAACATCTTGGATGTGTCTGATGTGTGCAATGAACTTTCAGCTCTTGCAGAAGAAACCTCCACCTACTCAATTTCGATTGAGCCCTAGAGAGTCGACACGAGATTTGTGAATTCTTGAATAAAAGTAGAGAGATTCACCAAGAAAATCTTCAACTAAATGTTTCGTTGAAGAAACTTGAATCATCGCTCCAGGTGAAAAATCTTGAGATAGATTGTCTTAATGATGAATTCACCAGAACCGTGTCTCTAAAGGAAAAAGAGACTAATACTCTTAAGAATGACCTGCAAAGGTTATTCGGAAGTTCTGACAAAATCTCAGCAATGTTATTCGGTCAGAAGTCCTTTGTAAACACAAATGGTTTGGAGTTTAAAAGCAAAACTATAAACACAAATAACTCTTTTGTTCCGACTAATGCTGTAACAGTGTACGTTGAGTGTTGTGATAAATAGAAGGCAATTCAACAGAACAAAAAATCTTTATTGATTTGTTAGTTTTGTGGAAATGCAAATCATGTTCAAAGTATGTGTTGGAGATTCAAAAGGAACAACAAAAGAATTGCCAAACTTCAGGAGAACATGCAGAGGATGAATCTGGCATTGGATGATCAACAAGGTTTTCATAAAAAATCCAGAAATTCCAGATTCAGATGAGGTAAAAAATTTGTTTATACAACAAACCTTGATAAGCCACTAGGTGGTAAAAGATGTGAGCATTCGGCTCACTCCGTTACTATCTAATACCGGTGACGTCCGCATCCTCATCTTTAGCTTGAGAAAATGAGGCTTGCATCAAAAGTGGCTCAAGTCCTTTATTTGTGTATTCTTTTCTTATTTTTGTTAAGAAAATATTCTCCTAATAACTTAGATAATGGATAATAAACCATGAAAGACTTTTTCAAAGTTCTTATAGGGTTTTGGTGTCCATAAGTCTATTTATAATCATTTGTGATCAAGTCCTTCATCTTTTTTCCCCGTGAAAGATTTAGTTTCATGGCTCCTGTAACTAGAGGTATCATAAAAAGGGATGCAGTCGAAGTAGTTAATGTGTATCTGTGTGAAGGAATCACTTCCTCAAGGAAGAAGAAAGAGAGATCTACAAATGATGGAGAAGGTTCTTCCTCTAATTGCCTCTTATCAGTTTGTCATTTTGACAAGGACTTTAGAGGTATGGTGAAAGATTTCATCAGCAAAAGAAATGATTTAAAATCTCAAATTGTTTCGTCTTTAGAAAAGATAACTCATTATGAACAAATGTTGTCTCTAACAAAGAACACCTTGCGTGAGCTAAAAAGAGAACTTAGTGAGTTGCACTACACCATATCCTGGATTTAGAAACGCTTCATTTTCGGAGGTGCGCAACGGATATTAACGTTGCACAGTGAACAACGTTAATATCTATTGCGCACTAATTTATCTGTTGCACAAATCATTTTTATTTTATTTATTAAAACAAAGTAGGGGTGCAACGTATGTAGACACGTGCATCCGTTGTACATTCTTTGGTTTTTTTGTAATATAAGTTTTTTCTCATGGCTTTTAGTAGTTCCTATTTTACTTTTTATTTTTCTGATTTATTTTTCTTAAATTTTTTTAAAAATGATTAAAATTAGTTCCCACATTTTTTCCCTCTCAAATTATAAAAATCTCCCACCATTTTTTCCCTCTAATTTCATCATGTAAGCACATTTGGTGGGAGTGTAAAAAATTTTCAGACACATTTAATAACTTTTTTTCATTTTTTTCAGAAATATTAAATATATTTTAGATATCTCACCACATTTATATCACCAAGTTTCTCTCTCTCTTTCTTATTTTCATCGAACATCCAGAGCGAAGAGAAAAAATCTCTTCTCTTCTTCTTCTTCTTCGATAGATTTTAGGTTTCATCATATGCAAATCAAACCCCATCTTCAATAGATTTTAGGTTTCAACATATCTTATCAAAACCCATTATCAAGATATCTTGATTTGGAAAATTGTTTCCCTGGAATCTGTAAATCATCAGGTATAAAATAGAGTTAGAGTTTTTGTGATTAATTTTTTTTCACTCTGAAATCTTTTGATAGAGTTAGGGCTTGTAATTTTGACCTAACTAGAATCTAAAATAGTTAGGGTTTTTGATTTTGACCTAACTAGTATCTGAAATAGTTAGAGTTTTTGATTTTGACCTGACCAGTATCTGAAATAGTTACGGTTTTTGATTTTGGTGTTCGTTTTCTTTTGTAGTATGTAGATTTGAAGTATTGGTATTGTTTGATTTAGTTGAAGATGAAGTTTCTTTGAATGCATGACTCAATTGTGTATAGATTTTAGTTTTTGTGTAGAGTCTGTAGTCATCTGATGCTTTCCAAGCTCAAGCAAAAGATGATTTGTATTACTTGTTCTATGCTTCTGTTTTATTCTACTATGAAGAACCCACTTTTTAATTCTAAGAATTATCCTTTATGTTTTTTATTTTTTTATTTTAGATAATGCAGCAGCTCAAATGATTTGAGGTAGATTTCAGATGCTTGAGTAATTGCTTATCTTAACAATCGACTTCCAACTGATTCTAAGCTATTATTCCTTTTGATGCTAGCATTTGGCAAAATGATTAAGCTTAAGATTCTTAGCAATTAGTATTGGGTGTGTGTGATTATTGCTGATTTTACTTCATTTGCTAGAAGTTATTGTAAATCTATACTACTGTGAAATCTATGTTGTAACTTATCATGAATTGTCTACTACAGTGTTACATAATTGCGTTCACTTATCAAAATTTTTTTTTGGCATTTATGTAACTTGTCCTGCCTGCCTGCATTATTGTATTGTGTCTAAGTGAGAAGCGCATTTTCATGTGACTTATCCTTGTTTTTTTAGTACCAACTCTGTCATGGTTTGCTTATTACTTGCTTTAGACCAATTGTACTCTGTCATGGTTTGCTTATTGCTTGCTTCATACTAGTTTGCTTATGCTTGCTTTAGACTGGTTTGCTTATTGCTTGCTTTAGACTGGTTGTACTATGTAATATATGTCTCCACTATAATGATTTAAAAGGGATTAGCATTTGGATTCATCGTTTAGGAGATCTGTCCCCTGAAACATAACTTGCCAGAACTGAAATCTGTAGCTTCGCAGTTCTGTGACCATCTTTGCGCATACTTTTCACAGACCAAACGAACCTCGAATCTGGATTTTTCAGGTGCATTTGAAATCTGGGTATGTCTAGTTTTAGAATTGGGGTCAAGATCAGAATTTGGAATTATAATGAAGTCTGTGGAGCCTCGACAATGCAGGCTGTTTGAGACGTCAGTTTTGCGACATTTCTGCCAGTTTTTCCACTGTGTACTGTTTGTTTCCTATATTTTTGTGCTTTGAATTTTACACTTATTAGTGAGATGCAGATTAATTCTCTAATTAAATTATTTTAGGCCTGGATATTGAATTGTGGGCACAAAATGTAAGCCAAGAAGTATGTTTAGGCTTCGATACCCGCCCAAAAAGATGGTGTTCGTGGCTACTCATCCAATATGTCGAAGAAGCATGCTCAGGTGGCAGCGGTTGTGCATTCTGCTCTTCAAACAAGACAGTCCCAAAATGAGAAAAAAATGAACACAATGCAAACTGAAATTACTAGTTTGGGTTCCAGAATGGGTGGTGTTGAAGGCGCAGTGGGGTCATTGAATGGTAAAGTCGATGTACGTGTTCTCATCTTACTTGCCGTGTATCAGTAAATAAGTTTTATACACATTACATGATATGTGCTAATTCTAAGTTGTTCTTATTCACAGGCGATATTACAGTTACTAAGAGCTAATAATGGGTCTGCACCGGCAAGTACCACCAACACTCCTAGAACAGTCACTTTTAGCCCAGAAAAAGGGTCCACAACTTATCCTGTTGGTGGAAGTCATCGTGTTCTGGATAACGAGGAAACTGTATCTCATGTGGTTAGATCTGGGCAAGTTGATCTGCTAAACAATAGAGGTCAGTTTATTGCATTAGGGAGTATACATGGTGGTTCAGATGATGAATATGTACATTGTGTAAAGGTGATGCCGAATGAGAGGAAAGTCTATGTCGAGGAAGTGTGTGCACTAGTAGAACTATGGCTTTTGGTCACGGTTGAGCTTGTCACGGTGATATAGGTTAACGAGACTAAATTATGTTTTGGTCCCGGTATCGCATAAATGTCGTGGCTGCATTTTCAGCGGGTCTGCCAATAATTGTTCATGTTTTTATCGGACACGGTATTTGAATAGAACGTGTCTAAAAGGCTAAAATCTGACACGAGCAGGACTTACATTGGGACTTACTCTAGTGTGTCCACAACTTGCATTGGGTTCCACGATCTCTAACTCCGTTTTTTTCTTATTTTTTGGTTGATCACTACTCCACTTCTTTCAGTTCTTCACACTTTCTTTTCTTCAACTTCTCCATTTTCTTTCTCATCCATAAAACCGTAGAAGTAAAATCCTAATAGATCCCTCTTAAATCCGATTCTCAAACTCTTATTTTGATGAAAAAGATGGTTTATATTTCGGATTGACCAATTTTGATAAGGAATTCTTGTCTTGTAAAATAATAATAATTAGGGGTTTGTTTGGTCTACTGTCTACAGGCGGTGTAGTGTTCAAATGCTGATGGAGCTCCATGCTGGAATCAGATCTTTGCATATGGTAGCTATTATAATGTAACAACCTTAAGTAAAATTATCTATTTCCTTATCTGTTATGCTATGGGTTCTCAATTTTTGTCTTTTCTTTTGCTTGTTATCGTCTGAGTTTTTGCTTTTATCAATTTACCGTCTCTATTTTTATCTTCATTTTGATTCCTCTTGTAGGTTCAATTCATTGCATAGGGCTAAATAATATTATGGAATTTGAGTTTTTCTGAAATGTATTCAATTTTTTTTTATTGTTGTTGAAATTTAACAGTTGTCATACTAAGAAAGTTCAGTCAAATTAAATTGTGAATTTCGTGGATCTGAGACTCTTAAATTGGAAGAAATAGAAGGCTTGTTTAGTTGATCATCTAATTATTGATAGTGTGAGGTGTTATGCTGAGTGTGTGACATCCTGTAATGTAACAATGAGTGTGTGCCAGCCTGTAATGCAACTGTGTTAATCATACATGAGTATGACGGTGAGGAGAGTTGACTGTGTCGAGTATATATACTCTTTAAGAACTCATCTGTAAAATTCATTCAATTCAATCAATACAAATAGATTCATTCCAGTCCATTTACAATGTAGAACTTAGGGTTTTTAGTATGGTATCAGACCTGAGAAATTCATTTCTCAGGGGTAAGATTCTAGGTCTTGTTCTTCAATAATCTTCATCAACATCATCACCACCACCACCACCTCCACAATCATCATCAACATCAATTTCGTCTTCTGCTGCTGCAACAACCGATTTTCAGTTTAGTTTCTTCGCTTTTAGATATGTTTTCTGGTATGATTTTACATTGCTTTTTACATTGAGTTTTTCTTTCTCGTCCGATTTAAGTTTCAATTTCGATTTCATTGCTTTTTCCATTCCTGTCATCATGTAAGACTGAGGATCAGCTCAGCATTGATTTTATCTTTTCATTTCAAGATAATGACTCTCTTCATCATGTAAGACCGAGGATAAGCTCAGCATTGATTTTACCTTTTAATTTTCGTTTTTCAATTTGATCGGTGTTAGTCTGAGGATCTGCTCAGTTCTTTGCTCTTTTAATTTCTTGGATCTTTTGATCTCAATTTTTCACAATCTTACACAATCTCTCTGCGTTTGCTCAACTACACTCTGATTTCACTTCGTTTTCCACCTTCCCTGAACTTGTTCTTACCGCTGGATGTTTGTTTTCCGTTCGTTTTCTTGATGTACTTGGAAGCACAATTGCATTCTTGTGTTTCTTGAATGCTTTGCTTTATGTTTTCTTGGAGTTCCTTGCTTCTGTTTGTGTTTCTAGTATTTGTTCAAGGGGTGTGAAAGAAGCTGCAGTGGATTTGATTCATCTAGTGAGAGTAGATTGAATCACTTTCTTCAGATCTGGTTGGTTTTGATCCAAGAAGTGTGTGTATGTGTGTGTTATTGGATCACCATGAGTGCCTACTACAACCTTCTATTGGATGCAGTTAGTGAGTATGTCTCACTTAGCAAACTCTGTGTTCTACTAGTATGAAAAGTTCTTCAAGCTAGTTGTGTAGATAAATAATTAGGGAAGTGGATGCTGTTGCTTAATTTCAATTTCATAGTAATGATTTGCTAGTAGTGATTTCCTTCATCAATAACCGCAAGAAGTTAGTGCTCTTGTTGGATTTTCTTGTGTATGTGATATGTGAGATATCTCTGATGCTGTTATTTCAAGATGCTTATGGTGATTGTCATACAAGTGACTCTAAAGTGATCTGGATAACAAGGACTGAATGTGCTTTGAGCTAGATGGTTATGCCAGAGATATTGCTACCTGTATTGCCAGAGATATTACACAGTGTGAGAGAGCTTTCTTCTTCAACATCAGTTTGTTTATAAATAATTACGGAGACATATTGTTTCTTGCTAGCTTTAGTGTTTGTTTCGACCGCTAATAAAGTTGTGGATGAGTAAGGTTTGTGGAGAGGTACTTCAAGGCTGACTTTCATCATCAACTTACAAGTATTTTCGTTGTATCTTTGGTTGCAAGTGCGGTATCTTTATTTGTGGTGTGAGAGAGTTGTTTATTCTTTGGTATTTCAACTCTATGGGTATACATATTTAATTTGGGATGGTTATGTGCTTCTTTGCAAGAGCTGTGGTTCATATGGTTTTGCAACTAGCTCATGGTGATATTTTACAACAGCTTCTCTCATCTGGTTTGCATTCAAGTCTGCTTTGTTGACTATCAACCTACACCAACTACTCCTTCCACATTAGTCATGCTTATGAGATGCAAAAATTTTTACACCATATTTCTCTCTACACTACAATACCTACCACTGTTGCTACTTCCATGCTATACCTTTTCTTCACCAACTGCAACACCTACTACAACTAGTCACATTCTGATTTGCGGCCTCTTCTGTTTTCTATCATCTACAAGAGTCAGCAAGTTACTTTCAAAACGGGGTGTTCTAAAGCTGCAGAGTTCCAAGTGCAGAGTGTGAGGAGTTTAATTCTTTCGACATATTGTGCTCCATAGATAGCTGCAGCTTTCTTGTCTTGAGGTGTTACTTGACCCGCTTGTACTGGTTCTGTGATGTTATTCTTCGCCTTCATTATATAGTATCCTGCTGATGCTGCTGTGTTCCGTTGCTTGCGAAATATTCCCCTCCACCAGATATGCGTTGTCTTCTATTGTATTGCTCCAATGTATGCATCAATAACTATTGCCAACATTATGGATCATCCGCATCTCCTACTTCCATCTGCATCACCTACAGCTACAACATACACTGTCAGCAATTGCCTACCACTGCTACAACTCCAGAAACAATCAGTTACACTATCACTATCTCTTGTTTTGCATGTGTACTCTCTCTTGTCTAGCCGTCAAGTGTGAGGTGTTATCTTTGAGTTTGCAAGTTCAATGTGTCTTTCCAAGCCACCTTGACCTTGAGGGGGATGATAGTGTGAGGTGTTATGCTGAGTGTGTGACATCTGTAATGTAACAATGAGTGTGTGCCAGCCTGTAATGCAACCGTGTTAATCACACATGAGTATGACGGTGAGGAGAGTTGACTGTGTCGAGTATATATACTCTTTAAGAACTCATCTGTAAAATTCATTCAATTCAATCAATACAAATAGATTCATTCCAGTCCATTTACAATGTAGAACTTAGGGTTTTTAGTAATTATCATTTCCTAGAAGGTGTGGGTTATGATAATTGGGGAGAGTTGGTTCTCTGTTTGATAGAAGTTTCTGTGTTTAGTGGTTTCGATGTATAACTTGAATTTACTTGGTTATCTTTGGTTTTCAGTTCACAAGGTAGGAAAGTTAGTCATTTGGGTGGATTGAGTTTTATCGAAAGTTATGTTCTAGTAATTTCCTTCTTCTTTGTCAAGTTTAATCTTGTTGCTCGGAAATCAGTCTTATAAATTATATACATAGTTGAAAGGGCCAGTAATAAATAGATTTGATCTGCTGATAATGCTTAGGCATAGCAACGAAGTATGTCATGCGTCTTCCATATGTAAATATGGTGCGATAAGAGTTTAAGAATCATGTAGGTATGTATTGGTTTTGAGATTAGTGCGCAAAATTGTTGTTTATGGAATTTCTGATTGTGTTTTTCACTAACTTTATTTGGCGTATACTCATTGGATACTCAAATGGTTTGTTGGTGGGTATAACCTAGGTTGACAATATTGGATCTGCGTGTATGGAATCTGGAACTGTAATGGCTATAATGAAGTGCAGAAAACCAAGGTAGCTGGTTTTTCATACTAAATTATATTTCCTATTTTCTGAAGTTTTGCCAGACATTTCAGTGTTGCCTAGTATAAAAATTTATGGCTTCGCAGGGCATAACTCTTGACATACTAATTTTGCGAGTATGTTCCCATTAGTGTTACGAAGAAAGTAATCTTTTACTTAAAGAACCTTGCGAACAAGTTGAAGGGATGAAATCCCAGTAATTGCTCTCTCCTATCAATTTGATTCAGCCAGGAAGATACTTACTTTCTATAAATCACGTAAGTTATAGATTCCAATGTATTTAATTTGATCTGTTATTTATTCTGTTATAAGGATATCTTAAGACTTATTTATTAGCAATCAATTCAAATTTCTTTCAACAACTTTGGTTGCTTGCTTTTAACATTTTTGTATAGACTTCAACTGTGGTTTAGTCATTTTTCGTCTATAGTTTCGAGGAGCCGTGGAGAAATACAGATTTCAAATAATCACTTTGTTCCTGCCTCCTTTCAAGCTTATGTGTGTCACTTATTTATTTATTTTTGCATTTCGTCCATTAATCCTACCCTGTTCGAATTTTGATGTAATGTTGATCACTTTATATGATTAATGTACAGTTTTGTGGTGTCTGCATCCCATTTCACAACGTAATTGAAGGTTCGAAAATAATATGTTATGAGTCGGATGAAATATATACCCTGGCCTTCGTACTCAATAAGAAAATGCTAAGTCAGATTTTGCGTTTTTCAACTCGTTTTTATACTTATGTCAAATTCCTAATAATGTACATTCTAATGTTTCTTTTGGATTTGGGTGCTGGTGGGTTTGAGTGAATTGTGCCTGGGAAGGTGGTGAATGGTGATTAGTGATGAATGATATATGGTAAGCCTCATGTGCGCACCTGAGTATTGCACAATCTCGGTGTAATGGCATGCAATCGAGGATCGGCGCAGTCATCCAAGACTCAGACGTGCTTGCTTATTCCTTACACTGGTAAGTTCCTATGTGATTTCGTATACGTGGGAACCATTCTAGAAGCTCATGTGAGATGTAGGTTACTTTTTCCTTGGCTTGTTGTTGTATCTAATCTAACTGTTGCCATGTTCTTCACTTGTGAGGTCAGGGTAGTTCTAATGCTTGACTTTTAGATCATATAAGAATTTATATCATTTAGTATTTACCAGACATAGTGTTGTTTAATATAAAAATATATGGTTTTGCAAGGCATAAGTCTCACCATAGTAATTTTGCAAAAAATGTTCCCTTTAGTGCACGAGGGATGACAGAAGATTGCTAGCATCGACTTAATTAGCATTCTCCTGTGTGAAAGTTTGAAGAACGGCAACACACTTCAGCAGTATATAATAAAATTTTTTTTTTTGATGGAAAGACGAAATTTGATTACTAGCAAATATGATACAAAAGATTTACAATTTCATTTTTATCGAAAACATTGGAAATAATGCTAGTAATTTTGAGTTGTTGCTATATCTTCATGGATAAATGTTGTAGACCTTTTATCCTTGCTTCCTTGGAAATTTTGTCTGCTGCTGAATTGTACTTTCGATTAGTATACTTTACCTTAGCCTGCGGAAGTTCTTGAAGGATTTCTTTTACTTCTTGCACGGTGTTTTCGGTTGTCCAGAGGGTACTTGTGTTGACCTCGTTGATATTGTCTGCCAAGGGTTTGCAATCAGTTACAATGGTTACACTAGATAACGCATTTTCCTTTAGCCACATAGTCGCCTTGAGTAAAGCTCTTGCTTCTACATGGAAAGCCGAAGTGGCTTTCTCCGAGCCAGCTGAAAAGTGCATGATGGTGTGTTGGTCAACTGAATATAATATGTGCGCATATCCCATCGATAGGTCGTCCTCTTTGAAAGAGGCATCTACAAATATTATCCAGTCAGTCTTTATGGTTGACCATTTGGCATTGATCAACATTGTTATGTTGGCTTCCGGTCCTTTGGTAGTAGAATTTTCCGGGATGGATTGCAAGAAACTGTTGATTTGGGTTGTTAGTTACGTTGGATTTGGGATTGTCTCCTCAAAAACCACCGAGCATCTGTATTTCCATATGAACCATAAAATTGTTGCAATTTTCCCCGTTAAATTATTTAGGTTTGGGTTTTGAATCCACCTTTTAACCCAAGTTGTGATTGAAATTGTATTGTCTGAGGGGATTAGATGACCTAAAGAGAAGCTGAACCAAATGGCTCTGGAAAATGGGCATGTTCCAAACAGGTGAATCTCCGTTTCCTGAGCTTGCATATTACACATTTGACAAATAGTTGCGATTTCCGAATTGTGTGCACCCAGTCTTGATGAAGTGGGTAATGCTTTCCCAGATAGCTTCCACACAAACAGATTTATCCTCGGAATTGCTTGTATTCTCCAGATATTTTTCCATGGGAAATCTAGTTCTGATATGTCTTCTTATTTCGTTTGATTTGCTAGGAAATTATAAATTTTTTTGGCTGAGAAAAGTCGATTGGTGATGCAACCATTTTATATTATCTTCTTCATTTCTTTTTGGAGAAATAGCTTGGATTTTATCCCTCACTTCTGAGCTAAAGTAGGTGTTTAGCTTTTCGTTGTCCCACTTGTTCTCTTGCGTAATTAAAGCTTGTACCTTTGTTGGGATTATATCCTGAGACAATTGAGGTTGTGGAACTATTTCCTCATTTGGAATCCATCTATCTTCCCAAATCTTTATTGATTCTCCATTTTCACTTGCCAGATAAAGTTTCCTTTAATTAATTCCAGTCCTTTTCGGATACTTGTCCAAATCCACGATAAGTTTGAAATTTTTGATTTTTCCAAAGGGTTTGAGTGAGGGAAATATTTTGCTTTGAGAATTTTTGCCCATAGTTGCTCCTTTTCTAATAGTAATCTGATGGCTAGTTTTGTGAGAAGGGCAATATTGAATTGGTGTGGGTTTTTTATACCTAAGCCCCCTTGCACAATGGGTTTGCAAATATATTTCCAAGCCCTAATGAAGAATCCTTGCCGTTTTTGTTTATCTTTATTCCACCAGAAGTTTCTTTGTATTTTGTCCAACTTGTTTAAAGTTTCCTTTGGAAGAGCAATAACTTGCATACAGTACGTTGGAAAAGCTTGGAGAATAGATTTTATCGAAAGCGTCCGTCCGCTTGAGAGAGGAGTTTCGATTTCCAACCTTGTAGAGTAGAGTAATATTTCTGTAGAAGAGGCTCAAAATTTGCTTTCCTATTTTTATCGAAGAATAGGGGGGTTCCAAGATATCTATCCTTTTTTGTCATTAGGGGAACTTTTAGGATTCTAGCTAACATTTTTCCATGTTTTGGGTAAATTTTTGAAATTTGAAATATACACTTGATTTTTGTAGATTTATCATTTGACACGTTATATCTCCGAAAAGAGAAAGGATTTCCAAAGGTTCTTTGTTTCCCTAGATCGGCTTTTGTGAAGAGAAAGCAATCGTCGGCGAAGAACATGTGGGAGATGTTTGGAGCTTCTTTATTGATCTTAAAGCCGAGATATTTTTTTCTGAAACCTTAGCCTTGTTAAGAAGCACGGATATAATTTCCATGCGGATTAGAAATAAATAAAGGCGAGAGCGGGTCTCCTTGTCTTAATCCTCTAGATGTTCTAAACTTTGAGCCAAGAGAGCCATTGAGAAGAATAGAGAAAGAAGTGGTAGAAATGCATTGAAAGATTAAATCAGTCCACCTTTCGTCAAAACCCAAACTAAGGAGAGATTTTTCTAAGAAATTCCACTCCACTCTATCGAAAGCCTTAGATAGGTCTAGCTTCAGAGCTAGATGTCCTTTTTTCTTTTTTGAGGTTTTCATTGAGTGGATGAGCTCATGGGTGATGATAATGTTGTCTGTGATTTGTCTACCGGGAAGAAAAGCAGATTGGTTTGGGGAGATAATTTTGTTGAGGATGGGTTTTAATCTGCTTGCAAGAATTTTTGAAATGAGTTTGTAAATGGTGTTGGTTAGGCTTATTGGCCTAAAATCGGATGGAGTTTGAGGAGTTGAAATTTTTGGAATAAGGGTTATGAAAGAGTCACTACAGGAAAAATATACATCTACAACTGGAGATTTACAACGCTTCGCTAAGTATTGTAGAAAGTCCTATGTTTTACAACTGGTTTCAAAGGAAGAGTTGTCGTATATCATCACTGCCAACCCTTAGGAAACAAGGGGTTGCGCTAAGAAAACAAACCACAACTCCTTAAGCAAAACAGTTGTGACGACATTTAGCTATAACAACGTTGTTCCATATATGTAGTGACTTAGCCTATCACAATACTCACAAGTGTTGTTGAAGAACACAAAAATATGATAATAAAAATATGTTAGAGGGGAGATTCGAACATGAACCTACTACATGGAAGTCTAGCTTATCAACCACCCTTTCAGTTCACAAGTTTTGATTTTTTTTTCTTTTTTTTAAATAGAAACCTACAACAACACTTATAAGTGTTGTTGAAGTAAAAATATATAATGTTCCATATATGTAGTGACTTAGCCTATCACAATTCTCACAAGTGTTGTTGAAGAACACAAAAATATGATAATGAAAAATATGTTAGAGGGGAGATTCGAACATGAACCTACTGCATGGAAGTCTAGCTCATCAACCACCCTTTCAGTTCTTAAGTTTCAGTTTTTTTCTTTTTTTTTTTAAATACAAACCTACAACAACACTTATAAGTGTTGTTGAAGTAAAAATATATAATGTTGGAAAAAATGAGGTATAGGGGAGATTCGAACATGAATCTACTGCATGGACGTCTAGCTCATCAACCATCCTTACCGTTCACAACTTTTGGCTTTTTTTTTCTTTTTTTAATAAAAATGTATAACAACACTTATAAGTGTTGTTGAAGTAAAAATATAGAACATTAGAAGAAATGAGGAGGGGGGATTTGATCCTCAACCTCCTATATGGAAGTCTACACCACTAACCATACCTACACTATTATATGTTCTGTCAAGTTTGTTTGAGGTTTCGTAGAATATCAGAAGGAATCTTTGTAAATGGATGGATTCATCATTTTTAACAAGTTTTTGACTTAGAGTAGTCAACTCGCGCCGGGTTTCGATCTTGAGCCCGGTATGCATACAATATACATAAATAAGGTTTGTTTAAGGTTTCGTAGAATATTTCGAAGGAATCTTACCTGTAAATGGATGGTTTCTTCGTTCTTACCAAGTTTCTGACTTAGAGTAGTCAACTCGCGGCCAGGTTTCGATTTAAGAGCCTGGTATGCATACATTTATGCAAAAATAGGGTGTGTTTAAGGTTTCGTAGAAAATCTAGAAGAAATCTTACACGTAAATGGATGGATTCGTCGTTCTTACCAAGTTTCTGAATTAGAGTAGTCAACTCGTGGCCAGGTTTCGATCTCGGATCCTAGTACGCATACAATATACAGAAATAGGGTTTTTTTAAGGTTTCGTAGAATATCTCGAAGAAATCTTACCTATAAATGGATGGATTCGTCGTTCTTACCAAGTTTCTAACTTAGAGTAGTCAACTCGCGGCCAGGTTTCGTTCTCGAAGCATGGTACGCATAGAATATGCATAAATAAGGTTTGTTTAAGGTTTCGTAGAATATACCAAAGGAATATTACCTGTAAATGGATGGATTCGTCGTTTTTACCAAGTTATGACTTAGAGTAGTCAACTCGCGGTCAGGTTTCGTTCTCGGAGCATGGTACGCATACAATATGCGAGAAATAGGGTTTTTTTAAGGTTTCGTAGAATATCTCGGAGGAATCTTACCTGTAAATGGATGAATTCGTCGTTCTTACCAAGTTTCTGAATTAGAGTAGTCAACTCACGGCCAAGTTTCGATCTCGGATCCGGATACACTTACAATATGCAGAAATAGAGATTTTTAAAAGTTTCGTAGAAAATTTAGAAGCAATCTTACACAGTAAATGGATGGATTCGTCGTTTTTACCAAATTTACGAATTAGAGTAGTCAACTCACGGCCGGGTTTCGATCTCGGATACGATACGCATACAATATGCGAGAAATAGGGTTTTTTAAGGTTTCGTAGAATATCTTGAAGGAATCTTACCTGTAAATGGATGGATTAGCCGTTCTTACCAAGTTTCTGACTTAGAGTAGTCAACTCGCGGCCAGGTTTCGTTCTCGGAGCATGGTACGCATAGAATATGCATAAATAAGGTTTGTTTAAAGTTTCAGTAGAATATCCAGAAGGAATCTTACTGTAAATGGATGGATTCGTCGTTTTTACCAAGTTTCTGAATTAGAGTAGTCAACTCCCGGCCAAGTTTCGATCTTGGATCCTGATGCGCTTACAATATGTAGAAATAGGGATTTTTAAAGGTTTCGTAGAAAATCTAGAAGAAATCTTACCTGTAAATGGATGGATTCGTCGTTTTTACCAAATTTCTGAATTAGAGTAGTCAACTCACGGCCAGGTTTCGATCTCGGATCCTGATACGCATACAATATGCAGAAATAGGGTTTTTTTAAGGTTTCGTAGAATATCTTGAAGAAATCTTACCTGTAAATGGATGGATTAGTGGTTCTTACCAAGTTTCTGACTTAGAGTAGTCAACTTGCGGCCAGGTTTCGCTCTCGGAGCATGGTACGCATAGAATATGCATAAATAAGGTTTGTTTAAGGTTTCGTAGAATATACCGAAGGAATCTTACCTGTAAATGGATGGATTCGTCGTTTTTACCAAGTTTTGACTTAGAGTAGTCAACTCGCGGCCAGGTTTCGATCTCGGATCCTAGTACGCATACAATATGCAGAAATAAGAATTTTTTAAGGTTTCGTAGAATATCTCGAAGGAATCTTACCTGTAAATGGATGAATTCGTCGTTCTTACCAAGTTTCTGACTTAGAGTAGTCAACTCATGGCCAGGTTTCGATCTCGGATCCTTATACGCATACAATATGCAGAAATAGGGTTTTTTTAAGGTTTCGTAGAATATCTCGAAGGAATCTTACCTGTAAATGGATGGATTAGTCGTTCTTACCAAGTTTCTGACTTAGAGTAGTCAACTCGCGGCCAGGTTTTGATCTCGGAGCCTGGTATGCATACATATATGCATAAATAGGGCTTGTTTAAGGTTTCGTAGAATATCTCGAAGGAACCTTACCTGTAAATGGATGGATTAGTCATTTTTACCAAGTTTCTAACTTAGAGTAGTCAACTCGCGGCCAGGTTTCGATCTTGGAGCCCGGTATGCATACAATATACAAAAATAAGGTTTGTTTAAGGTTTCGTAGAATATCTCGAAGGAATCTTACCTGTAAATGGATGAATTCGTCGTTCTTAGCAAGTTTCTAAACATAGAGTAGTCAACTCACGGCCAGGTTTCGATCTCGGATCCTGGTACGCATACAATATGCAGAAATTGGGTTTGTTTAAGGTTTCGTAGAATATTTGAAGGAATCTTACCTTGAAATGGATGGTTTCTTCGTTCTTACCAAGTTTCGACTTAGGGTAGTCAACTCGTGGCGAGGTTTTGATTTAAGAGCTTTGGTATGCATACATTTATGCGAAATATGGGTTGTTTAAGGTTTCGTAGAATATCTAGAAGAAATCTTACATGTAAATGGATGGATTCGCCATTCTTACCAAATTTCGAATTAGAGTAGTCAACTCGCAAGCCGAGTTTCGATTCGCCATTCTTACCAAATTGCAGAAATATGGTTTTTAAGGTTTCGTGAGAATATCTCTAAGGAATCTTATCTATAGTTTGTTTGTCGTTATCTAGAATTTGAAGTTCGAATCGATGTTGAGCTTCATATTTATCGATTTTGATGATGTATCATGCTAAGTTTGAAGTTAGAACCCTCTCATAGCTTCGTGGTTCATAGATTGTATGCCATTATACTTGAGTTTGAAGTCGAATCGACATCGAGCTTCATAATTATCGATTTTGATGATGTATCATCCTATGTTTGAAGTCAGAACCCTCTTAGAGCTTCTTGGTTCATAGTTTGTAAGTCGTTATCTTAGAATTTGAAGTTCGAATCGAAACCTTGAGCTTCATATTTATCAATTTCGATGATGCATAATGATAAGTTTGAAGTCGAGAATCCTCTCACGAGCTTCTTGGTTCATAGTTTGTATGTCGTTATACCACATTTGAATTTCGAATCAACAACGAGCTTCATATTTATCGATTTCGATGATGTATCATGCTAAGTTTGAATTCAAAACCCTCGGAGCTTCTTGGTTCACGGTTTGTATGTTGTTATACCAAATTTGAAGTTCGAATCAACAACGAGCTTCATATTTATCGATTTTGGTGTTGTATCAACCAAGTTTGAAGTCATAACCATCCTGAATTTCGTGGTCCATCTCTAATAATCTTATAACCAGAGTTTACCACTATGAACTAATTAAAGCTACTTCATGACTTGTATGACTTGTCAAAATTACTTCATGACCTATGTGACTAGTCGAAATTCAAGCTGGAAGCACGAGAGAGAAAGCACAAAAACACAAAGAGAAAGCACAAAGAAACACACCAATTATCGAATTCATTTTCATTTTCCGATTCATTCTTATATATTTTTGGATTTTTTTATATCGAGAATGTCGATAACAATGTCCTAAATTTATTAATATTTTTTTTGGATTTTTTTTCATGTCGAAGATTGATAATTAAACCGAAAACATGAGTTCGTATTAACACAAAAGAGAAAGCACAAAGAAAACACATTTTTCTTGATCCGTATGACACTCTTAACTTAAATCTATACCGTCCAAATATTTTCATAATCCGTATGACCCCATCCTACCACATCTTATCCGTTCAAATTCTTTTAGATAAAACGATTTTTTTCTCTCACTTATCTTCATTCACTCACTTTTCCCTCGTCTCTCATCTTCCCTTCCCTCAGAAAAAAAAAACCCTAACTCAAATTCTACATCTGAACAAACTAAACCAATCTCACATCGATTATTTGATGGTTCTTTGAAATTTCAATGGCTTCTTTGAAACTCTCCTTTTTACTTTCTTCTTTTCGTTCTTAAAAGATGGGTTTTGAAGGATGGTTACGATGTTCATGGGGTTTGATGGAGATAACGGTTGAATGCGGGAAAGAGGGAAGAACTACCGCTGAGATAGGTTTGGTGAACACGATATGATGAGAAAGAATTAATAATTGATGTGTGAGTTTTAATAAAGATTAGAGAAGCTAGGGTTTCTGTTCTTTCCCAAAATAGATATTAGGGTTCTTGGATGTAATTGAATCAAGTGACTAAAATTGAAATTGGGGTTTTAGGGGAAGGATTAGAGATGGGTATGTTGATTTGAAAATTTGATTGATGTTGTGAAGATGTTAATGAAGAAATTGAAGAAGTTGTTAATCAAATTTGAAAATTTGATTGATGTTGTTTGTTTCTATGCATCTTGGAATGGATTCTCTTGGGTTCTTGTCATTATCATATTCATCTGCAAAAGGAACAAAATTTCCATCAAAATCGGTGAGTTTTTTTCATTCTTTTTTTCTTTATGTGTGAAATCGGTGGGTTCTTGTCATTAACATTTCGACTTATCTCGGGTGTCTCTGGTATGATTATCATGGCATTTACTTTTAATCATCTGTTTCGAGTCTAAGAAAAAAGGGTTTTTCTATGGGTTCAATTTCTTAATTTTAAAAAGAAAAATTGGGGATTTTTCTACGATCCACTTGGTTGTGTTTTGAATGTTGCTTGTGGATGGGAGTTTTTGTTTTGGGTTTTTGCAATTCGATTTTGTTACTTGTGATTTTTGTTATTACAAGTGCACATGGCCAATTTGGGTAATTGATTGGGGGTTTTTCTATAATCAATTAGAATATAATCTAGAGTTTGCAATTTGAAAACATCAATCTCATTGTTATCTTTTCATCAATCAATTAGAATATAATCAACTTCTTAGCTCGGGCTATTGAATTCTTAGTTTTTTTAGTGATGGAGTAGAGTCGACTCGGGTGTACCTTGTCTTATGTACATAAAATCTGCAAACTCCAAACTAAGAAGTTGGTCATGTTATTCGAGCTTCCACTTACTCTAACTCAAGATTCTTGTTTATTATAGAGCTTTGCTTGGAGAAATTGAATGTGAAGAAATGTTTCATGCTTGGTGCTAAGGAGTGTCAATTATATGGAGAGGTACACCCAATGCGGAGGTGGACGAGAATTCCACAGGATTGGTATTCACATTTTCCAATTCTCTTTTATTCTTGGTGTTCTTAATTTACAAAGTGGTCGACTTTTGTTCCCATTTTGCGGAGTTTGCTTAGAGGTGGCTGAAGCTGTTATGCGTATGTTGGCTCAAATTCGGTGGGAAGCTTCAAACACGATTGTTGTCTGTAAGACCTTGTATGGAGCCTACAGTAGTGAAGTTTGTGGAAGGTGCATATGGATTTGATCACCCACTGCACATAGGCTGAAGTAAAAGTCATTGGAGGGGCTGGTAACAACAACATTGGGGCTAGTGGAGAGATACCCTCTACTTGGTAGTTGTAGGCGTCGGTGCGGGTTGCACCACATCGTATTGGACTTATCAGCGCGAGGTTTAGTCACATATTGAGGCCAGCTCCATCCATGTCAAGATGGGAGGGACAGTTTCCACAAGAGAAAACGATGGATGGATGGAGATTGAGATGGGTCATTCTACGACGATGGCGGGGAAGACAGGAAAGGCGGCGAGGTCTGGATGTTTGGTTGTAAACAAGATGTTTGGACGAACGACTAGAAAATGCTTGAGAATCGAGAGGTGCAACAACGAGAGAGAACACGGCAATGAAAAATGGACGGAGTTGCGAGAACATCAGGACGTGGGTCAGTTTATAGATCAAAGATGAAACAAATTTTCAATGACATACTATAAAGCTCACCCAACTGCAGAGCCCGACACCGATAGAGAAACAAATTCACAATCTGGATCCAATAACGAATTATGGAGCTTAGATTTGGAATTTTTCATGAGATACAACACAGTTCGTCAATCTGTAAGTGCCCCCACCAATATTATCTTATGCCCACTTCTTAAACACGTAATAATTGTTGACACTTGCTTGAGTGAGAAGCGTAACCATTTGGAGATAATCTAGTTCCTTATATTTGGGATTTGAGTCTTTGCTGTATCATATTATAATCTCTTGAAATTCCACTCATGTCTCTCTACTTATGAAAAATTGCATGTTTTTCTTAGAATTAGTTTAGGGCTTCTGTTATTCCATACGTTTGAAGATTAACCTTGTTTCATGTTCTCCATGGATATGGATAACCTTGTCATCTTTATTTGTAGTTGTGCCTATTTATAAGGACCGCTGATTTGTATATTGTGCTGGTAAGGAATTTACTTGAGTTACTATGACTAACAATTATGCGAGTGTTTGATTTTTTGTCTTCTATTTTTATATTATTTGGAATCCTTGATATGTTTGTTTGCCATATCTTCTTTGTTGAATGATTGGAGTGGGATGTTGTACTTGAAGAGTACCAGGCGATTTCAGTCTTGGCTATGCCAAGCGATATGAAGTTCATTGAGAACTATGACTCTTCACGTCTAATACTGAGTGCCTCTACGGTATAATCTACTCGCTATGTTGCTCATAATCGTCGTTTGGTTTACCAAGAAGAAAGTGTGTAGCAAAAGCGGATCACTTCAATTTAACAATGTAACCCAGAGACTACCATATCTTTTGGAACGTGTATGCTGCGCCACATTTTCGGGAGGCCAATATCTGCGTTTTACGATTTATATATGATATTTTTAGTCTTGTTCAAAGAATCTATAATTTTTTATTTTTTTTTGTTGTTGCGCAACACACTTTCAGACAAGGTGATTTGAAGTTAGCTAGGTAATGCAATTGGAGTGGCAGGTTAACTTGAATGAATGTAAATGTGTTACACTGGCAGGTTAATGGGAATGTAAAATACTTTCGGCAATTCAGTTTCACCTATAAAATTTTTTTCAAAATATTTTTATGCACACAACTTCTAATAAGAGTTGTGTTCCATATTTCAACTACACAAACCAAAGGTTGTGAAAGAATGTATTTGCGATATAACTAGGTGATGTCCAATATAGTTCTACAACTCTAACAAGTGTCGTGCAAATCTTATTCATAATAGTAATAAGAGTTGTTACATATTTCTACAATACATATCCTAAGTTGTCTAAGATAGTCCTTCAACTTATACAAGTGTTGTGTTACATATTTCTACGATACGCATCATTTGTTGTGTAAAATAGTCATACAACACAAGCAAGAGTTGTGTTAGGCTTTCAAAAAAAAATCGAAAGAGAATCACAACTTTGGATAAATATTGTCGAACCATGAATCACATCACACTTTACAACTCTTATCCAAGCATTGTAGAAAAGCTTGGACTTTCTACAATACCCCACCTACACAACGCATAAAATTGTGTTGTCGTAGGTGTACTACAACGCTAATAAAGTGTCGTCAATGATGATTTTTCCCGTAGTGAGTGGTTCAATTCCTCATCAAGAATCCCCGTTTTAAAGAAATCTTGGATTTGTGTTTATAATATCGGGTAGAAGACCTCCAGAGTTGGATTTAAAAAATCTGGTTGAAACCCATCCGCCCCAGGCGCTCCCCATTGGTTCATATTGGATAGAGTTAGCCAGATTTCATTTTTTGAGGGAATTTTTAGAAGCAATAAATTTTCTTCTTCCGATACGCACGGTTCGATGATGCTAGACAGGTCAAAGTTACAATTGATTTTTTGGGAAGAGCCAATTTGGGAAAAATGATTGATTAGAATAGAATATATTTGATCTCTGTCGGATAGCCATAAGCCAGAAGGTTCTCTAAGAGTGTTTATGGAGTTGATTCTTTTCCTGTTTGAGGCAGTGGCATGAAAATATTCTGTATTTCTGTCATATTCTTTAAAATATTTATCTCTTGACGGTGATGGTAGTAGTCATTTTTGATCGGTACCATTTACATAATTCCACTTGGAGTTGCTTTAGCTTATCTATATCTTTGGCAATTTTCCAGGATCTATGGATACTCTCAATTTTATTGTTTAAATTTCGATATTTTTATGTATGTTGCCAAAAATATCCGAGTTCCACTTAGGGCAAGATGCGAGGATAATAGTTGGAGTTTGAGGGTAAAATTGTTATTTGTTGAGAAGGTGGAATGAGATTCCCAAGAATCTTTAAGCGCTTCAGGTAAGCTAGAATGTAATAGCAGGACACGATACATCTAAAAGGCTTTTGAAGTTTTATTTTTCCGGTTTTGTATCTAGAAGAATAGGTGTATGATCAGATCCAACTCTAGGTAAGTGTTTAACTTTTGTATCAGGAAATACGATTCCAAAGACAGGGAAGTCAATGCTCTGTCAATTCTTTCATGAGATGTTTGCATCTCCTTTTCATTGTTTGACCAGGTGAAGGAGCACCTTCAAATCCCGCATCTTGTAAGCCCATTGTGTCTATAATCTGTAGTATATTTTGCTTGTTACTTGAGTGGCCTTGTTTCCCCCTTATTTTCCTCCGGATCAAGGATAATGTTTAAATCGCCAATCGAGTCCAGGGTTTATCCACTTGTTGAACCAAATTTGAAATATAGTTCCATTGTTCACTTTTTCCTTCGACGTCCACTGCACCATAGACAAATGTGATGAAAGATTTTTTGTCATCGATAATTGCTTCAAAATGGCACATATTAAAATGTGCAGATATTAGTTTCATTTCTATGTTATTGTGCCACGCTATTGCTAACCCTTTCGCTAATCCTTTGAAGGAATGATAAACCAGTCAAAGAAATTGGATTTTTTGAAAAATAAATCCATGCGAGAGCAATGATTGAGCTTTTGTCTCGCCCGGGAAAATTATATACGGGTTGTAAGTTTGGCAAATGTAAGAGAAGTGGTCCTTTGTGATTGGGGTACCTATGCCCTGGACATTCAGGGAAAGGAGTTTCATGTTGTCCAAATTGCACAGGTAGAGTTTGAGGGACTAAAAGAAGATGAGTAGGGGAGAGAACTGTAAGCCAAGAGCACTAAATAAGAAATAGCAAAAAGGAAAAGAAGTAGAAGAAATAAAAGATTAAAGGAGATTGAAATCAAGAGATTTCAAAACTTAAGGGTTACACTAAAGATCAGGAGAACAAGCAAAAGATTGCAGGAAAGGGGTTTAATCACAAGGAGTGTAGTTCGAGACACTAGAAAAGAAATATTACGAGATGATATAGAGGAACTAATAACAGGAAATATAACAAGAAACTACAGCGGGATTACAAAGCAAGTAGAAACAACTAACACTAGAAAGCGAGAATACAAACACCAATTTGAGACATAAGAAGTAAAGCAATATATATATGGAAACACTAATAAACTACAGCAAACAACACAAAGAGAAAACGGCGAAATAGAGGCAATATGGAACCAGATTTCACAAAAAAAAATAAGAAAGATAGACATAGGCTCTAATCTAGTTCTGCACTATGGGTCACATATGTTTCTACGTAAATATAGGGGTCATATTGACTTAGCCAAGTTTGGCAATTCCTTTGCCTTTTGCCTTGGGATCCAAAGGTACTTGTGAGGTGCGAACCTTCACCACTAAACCTTTGATGAGGATGACTGTTGGATGTAGTTGATTTGTCTTGTACTTCAATGACATGGATGTCTCTGGGAGCTTCAGGCACAGGTTCTGGTGGCTTGTTGTTCAGATCAATCTCATTTATCTTCAGTTTTTTGGAAACTGGTAGAGGAGTGTCCCAGTGGAAAAAAGATTGCATTATTTGCCAATTTCTACTTGTATTCGAGTCTAGACTTTGTGAGTTGAGTGAGCCCTTCCGGAGCCCTTCCTCAAAATTCAATATTTCTCCGGGCCTGTCTCTTTTGTGAACTACTTTCCACATGAATGCATCCTTTGTAACTCCACCGGTAGGTATGTAAGGAGGAGCATGTGCATTAAGGTTTCCAGTAGGCTTTGTTGTCGAGAATCTTGTGAGCGAGTTATCTCTATTACTGCCTTGGATTGCATGATCTACCTCAAATTGTCTAAGATACTCAGAGCAAGTGATCTCAGAAGCAGCTTGCTCTTCATCAGTGTGCTCTTCTTCAGTGTCAGGTAGACTATCTTCATCAAACCCCATCCAATCATTCTCGCATATTTTCCCGAGCATGATTCTGTAAATTCTCTTGTTCTCTTTCTTTGCTCATCAATGTTTTGCATGGCTTCCATAACACGACATCTGCCTCGGCTTGTTGTTCTTCCACTTATTCTTTGGTAAGCCACAAGCTGTTCTGATTATCTATCTTATGCCCAATGATTTTACGGTAGCCACGAGGAGTTGTTTGGGAAATGGTGGAATTGGAAGTTTATTTCATTTGTAAATCCCATCTCATTCTCGGCCTGTTTCTTGAAGGCCGAGTCTTTGCCTGAACCTTATGTTAGCTCTAATGGTGATAGAGTAGCTACCATTTGCTTTTCTCACGAGGGTAAGAGAAGGAAAGGATTTCCCCCATACATGAGATGTACCTCCTTAATTTTTCACTTTGTTAACTTTGTGCTTGTGTAAGATTATGTCTTTGTGATGAAGAATTTCTCTTGAAGGAACCCAGTTCACTAATCTTTCATTCTTATCCCATTTCTTAATGAAAAAGCGAGATCACCATAGACTACTCTTGTAGCCACTTGCAAGAACTCTATGCATTTCCTCTTCTCTTTCAAACCTTACCAGATACATAAATTCACTGATTGACTTGACGAGAGAGACCTCCATGAATCTTCCCTTGAAATAGTAGAGCATTTCTAATATCCCATTTGTTTCTTCCAACCGGTTGCAAAAACTCTAACAAACGACTTGTCCACGAGTTGTTCATTATTCATGAACCTTGGAGGGATTATATCTTCAAGGGCAAACTGCCTACCATTACTCAAGTTCAAGGAGGCTTGTAACATGTTTGTTAATTGTGAGACATCACCATGCCAAACGGCTTGCATGGTGATCTTGAAACTCAATTTGGAAAGCTGCGATAAGGGTATTCAAGGGTAGGAGAGTATGTAAATTTGGTGAGGAAAAGATGGAAGAGGGCATAACAATGTGTGGGTAAAACAATCTGAGAAAAAGGGATTAAATAGTGAAAAATTAGGGTTTTGGGTGATTAAAAAAAAACACAGAGAATCAAATTGGAATTAAAAATCGGGGTAAATCTTACGATTATCGGGTAGAAATTAGGTTAATAGGGTGATAATTACTCAGAAAAATTGATTGAATTGAAACTATCATCGGTTTCGACAATAAATTTACTCGAGGCGCAACAAGTGAAGAGATTGAGTGTTATAATATAAACCTCATTTGCCACCACCATTATCAAATTCTCAATTTTAAATAAAACCTAACCCTAATTAAGCTACCGTAACTCGCATAAAGTACCAACCAACATAGAGTGAAATATGCGAAATCGGTGAAAAGTGGATATTCATCATCATTACCTGTATTTAGTAGAGATTCATACTCCATCTTGTTCTTCAGAGATATCTCGACTGCCACCACCACTAACCAGTTTCCAAATTAAAAAAAATCCTAATCCCTAATTTAATATGACCCCATTAAGCAGAAACATATAGATTTTAGTGCCTCCCTAGATTAGAGCCTATGAACGGCTAATTAGCCGCTCATGGTTGGGGAAAAAACCAGATCGGAGAGGTGGAGAAGACGCAGAAAGAAAAAACTCGAAACCAAACTGGTTTTTCGTGGGAAAGCGAAAGGGACTCGTCCTCTTATATGTTAATTCAACACAGTACCGCAGTATATAATAAGATCTTACATTGTGACATGAATTTTACATTTTGTTTTATTTGTCTCTTCTATATATTGTTTTGCAGCCAATCGACATCCTAGAGTAAGTGTTTGGAGGAGGTTTGGACAAGCACCTGGAGTAGGCAGGCAAATGGAAGTGCAATAATGCGCTTATATGTTTTGATGCTTGCTGACGATATTGATTTTACTTGTAAAACTCTATCAGATTCCGTATTTCAAGATATTTATGAACCATGTTGATTTTCCGTTGTACTATTTGACTTTATGCAATGCTGAAAGCTTTCACTTACATTATTTGTGATTTCTCACGCATACTATTTGACTTAATCATCCAAGTCGTACCCTGTAATTAATGAGCAACGATATTGACATAGTGAATATTAAGGGATCCCACATTACCATCTAGATTGGTCCCGATAAAATATGGGAACCCGTGTCCAATGAACAAATTTAGTCACGGTGTATTACAGAATTTCGAGACAAATGACCAAATTAGTCTCGGTGTACAATAAAAAGCCGTGACTAAAAAGGTTCAGGTCACGGTGTAATACACAAATTAGCCACGGAAATCTCCGTGACCAAATGGTATAGCTTTTGGCCTCGCAGGCTTTGGTCACGCTTTTCAAAAATGAAATATCGTGACCATAGATCTTTGGACACGGCATATTACCGTGACGAAAGGCCATTTTTGTACTAGTGGTGACCAATCAGCAAGTATTTGGGATCCCCCTCAAGGAGACGGTTATCACTTCTTAAAACAGCTATCACTACCTATTTTTTTGAGATGGGGTGAGAATAGGCTGCAACCTGTAGTTAGTTTAAGTTTTTAAGATCGGGCGAGAATAACACTATAAACTACATTTTTTGGGTATTTTGACTGAAGGAAGATTGATCAATACAATGGCGAATATTACAAACTTCTCTTTTTTGGTTTTTTGACTTACGAAGATTGCCTAACACAATGGCGGATCCTACAAACTTCTTTTATTTTTTTTGGCGTTTTTTTTGGCTTTAAGAAGATTAATTATGCACTTGTCTACTCTGTCTTTAGTAGTTGTTTGTAGTTTTCTGTGCCTAATGGATTATATATATATATATATATATATATATATATATATTGCTTCTTGTTGTTTTTGATGGTCAACACCTTTTAACTTTGCCAATGAGAATGCGTTGCCAGTCCCAAGCCCGGATAAAGGAAGAGGGAAAAGGTGGGTGTATATTCATGATATTTTCTTTCCTTTTTCAGGTGGCAGTTCAACTCCATGCTAACCGGTCGGTGTGAAGCTATTGGACAAATACTTAATTAAATGGGATGTCGCAACTAGAAGACGAACAACCTATGGTGATCTCCCAGGTTTTTCACTCTCTTCTTTCAATCTGAATTTCAAATTTTTTTCCTTAAGATGTAGTTTAGACTCAATCTAATGGTTAGAAGCTGCTTTCTATCCATATGCATGGTAGTTGTTATACAAACTAAGAACAAGAAAGCAAGTGAAGGTAATTCAAATCTGTGTTTCTGATTTGAGTGATATTATAATTTGACAGCGACACAGAAATCATCATTGCAGCTTATGTTTGTATATAGCATTGTAGAGCATAACTTATGTTTGTTGGAGCTTATTTTCACTTGAAATTTGATCCTCTGCAGGGTGCACAACTAAGAAAGCACTTCGATGCCACCTTGGGTAGTGGGAATTTGAGGGAAGCCGCACGACTTCCTCCAGGAGAGGATGCAAATGAATGGCTCACAGTAAACAGTAATATTCTCCTCCATGGAAACTACTAAATTCTTACCTTAGTTGTGATGTTATATGCCCTAGAGTCAATGCACTTTGATAATTCCTCGTGCAACATTAGCTCCAGAGGCCACCCCTCAGCAAGGCCATCCTTCATGTGGTGCATCTTAACTCTTTGAAGTTGTTCTGTTTGTTGGAAAGCTAACCCCTACGGGCATTAAATCCTTTTGTTTAAAATTATGCACAAGGAATGCATCATTCTTTTCTTCCCAATGTTTGTTGAAAAGCATTATATAATTAAAATCTTAGCTGAAGCATTATTGTTGATTCATTTTTCAGTTGTGGATTTCTTCAACCAAGTGGGCAGATGGTGTACAAGTAAAGAATCCTATTTAAGTATCCGCTCCAAAGTATGTTAAGTACTTCATGGACTGGATTGAAGCTCAGCTTGATGACAAATCCATATTTTCTCAAAAGCTTGGTATGTTTAGTGCGATATATTTCTAGCCTACTGATCATTTTGTTTGGGGTCTCATATTGGCTTGCTCACTCATGATTTTTCAGGAATACCGTTTCCTTCCAAATTATAGAGACGTTGTAAAGACAATATTCAAGCGTTTGTTCCGTCTGTATGCCCACATATATCATTCACATTTCCAGAAGATTTGATTCTTAAAGAGGAGGCTAATCTCAATACTTACTTCAAGCATTTCATCCTGTTTACATGTATAAGATCTCTTTACCTACTTCCTAATACCTTCCTTCATACCAATTTAACCGTTGCTCAAATTAAATTATACGTTGTACAAATAAGAAAAATAAAATGTTGCGCAATCAATTGTGCAACGTATATCAATGTTGTAGAAATTAATTTGTACAACGGATTTTATCCGTTGCACACCAATGTGCAATGCCGTTTTCTCAACGGTTATTTTCGTTGCACAAATTATGCGCAACGTTTATAACGCCACAAAATAGCTGTTTTGGTGTAGTGTTGACTGATATTTCTGAAGATTTAGAGGAATTGAATGATCCCATAATCAATGGATTTTTCAACAATGAGAAGGAATTCTCGGTAGATGCTCTGAGAAAGCTCTACAATGTCTAGGAAACTTCTTATGAGAATTTTATTCTTGTGTTTTTAAGAAGAATAACTAGAGTTTGGAATAGCCATTATTGTGAATGTGTGATGATTTCTGCAAGTTGGTGAACTCTTGAGTTCAGATGAAATAAGTTTTGATTGATTGAGCGATAATTTCTTGTTTTTGTCGAAATTGTTGTTGTTCAATCGTGGATTCATAAACTTATTTATATTGCAAGAATAATAGACATATTGATCCTAGTAAGTGTGACGGTTGCTCGAGTGAAAGAGTGAGAAAGTGGGAAATCGTGGTTAAACCAGTTCCATATCGTGCAGAGACTTGGTTGATTGTCCACCCACTACTTTGCTAACTTTCTCAAATGCTTGCACGACTTAAGCACATTTCTCATCGTGGGTGTACACACGTGTCATAGGCCGCCAAACCAAAACCCTAGTGATTATCCCCCCAATGCGACGTGATTGATGTCTCATGAATGTGGAGTCTGCAAGGCAAACATGTATGTAATTAGTCAGTTATTGACTCAACTAGACGATGAGTCTTAGCCTTGATGAATCGAGCATAATGAACTAGTGTGGCATGCTCTGAGACTCATGGATTGAAGATAAGATGTCAGCTGGGACAATAATGATATTCAGACGTTGCGTCTTGATGAATTGTACCAATCGAGATAATAATGATATTTTGACAATTTGGATCGATCGTCCGATAAAGTTGCGCGATCAAGGACTTATTTTGATATGCCGAGTTTCAACAAGAAATCAAATATATTGGATGCTCGTCCATTCGAACCATGTTTCTCAGTCGAGCAAAAATGTTGGTAGCAAAACCAAACATTAAATATAAATTAGAATATTGATTGCTGGAATAATAGAATCCTCGAATGTTGATAGTTGAATCAACATGAGAAATGTTGGTCGGTCGAGCAATTGATAGTTGAATGAATGAGTTCTGAACCCAGTTGATTGTGCATTTTTCTAGCTTAAGCAATTTAGTGTTGATATATGATAAAAATTGATATTGTTATAGTTTAAGAAAATATTGCTCGTTTGAGCGATATTGCTCGATTCATGAATTATTGGTAGCGGGGCCGAATAATATAATCAATTAAAATACTGGCAGCTGGACCAAATATTATTACAGTAAAAACTCCATATATTGATACTCCATATATTAATAAACTCTATATATTAATAAAAAATTATGGTCCCAATTTGGGCCAGTTACAAATAGTAATAAACTCCACAGTTTAATATTAATAGATTTTTCTAGTCCCACCTTAATGAATTTACCTCCATATATTAATATAAATCAACATAATAGGAAAATTATAGATCTTGTTATATCAATATCAAAATTTAAGATGAAGGAAAATATTTATCTATAATTGTTTGAGAAAGGGATGTAATTTTTTGGATTGTTATGGCATCTTTTGATTTGCGTATGCGTAAGACCTCGTTGCTATGTGCACCATCTTGTTGAAGCCAAAACATTTCCAACTTGTCGAGCATGTTTAAAGCTTCTTGGCATGAAACTTTTGGTATCTCCGTACTATCGTCATCGGGATTATATCCCTCCGCTTCTTGTCTAATTTCATCGATTATTTCTTCTTCGGTTGAAGCATATACGACTTGTTGCTCATTGGGATGATTAAGGAAGACGTCCATATCCATTCAATTAGTGTAGTGCAACTGTTCAATTTCCTTAACTATTCTTTGATTTTCCTCACGTACTTCATTTGAAGCCGACGATTCATCGACATTAGTGGTTTGAATTTTGCAGTGTTTAAAGCAATTTTCAATTGTGCGTGGCTTCACATCAATTGACCATAAAGCAACTGCATTTACAATTCCATCAAAAATGGATATCTTTGATGGTTCCAAAACATGGTCTTCAATTCGTCTCAAAGGAAGACGATTAAATCTTTGCCGATAATAACCTTTAAATTTCTAATGATGCCTGCGTCACATGGCTGAATTTTAGAAGTGCTATTCGGTGGTAAGAACACAACATTTGTATGATGAAGAGGAGGGAGATTCTCCTTTTTTCCATGTGTTGTACAATTGTCCATTAAAAGCAAGACATTTCTCTGCAGACTACTATCAAACCACTTTGAATTTAGCAAAAAAATTATTATTTTTAGGTATACCTCCCTATATTAATAAACTCCATATATTAATAATTTTGTAAAGTCCCAAGGTTATTAATATATGGAGTTTTTACTGTAATTAGAATTTTGATTGCTGTATAACTTAAAATTATGCTTTGCGGAGCATTTGATTTGAAACCCTAATTTTGGTCGATTGTTAATCAATTGATGATTTACAAAAAATCAACCAATGGGTGAGATGGGGACCAGCTACATGGGATGATGGCCCGACCATGTAGCGCCCAGGTGCTCGAATGATCATGCACTAAAGTCCTTTGTAGACTAGTTGGTGAAAGGATGATTAAATGCTCGTTTAATCATTATTAAAGTGCTCGTTTGAGAATTAGGTGATAAAACCTAATTATAGAGAGAGGAGGGACTGACCAAGGGGTACAGAACCGGCCCTTGATGGTCGTGGGACCATCTGACAGTCAATTGATCAAATTCCAAGTTGTTTGGAAAGAGTTTGAACCCAATATGAAACGTAGAAGATTAATTAGGTCAAAATTATGAAAATATATGGGACCGGCTTCTTGCGAGCCAAAGGGCCGACCTTGGTCGGTCGAGGTGGCATGCTCGTGTCACCATATTTTCCGTGACTCAATTATGAGAATTTTGGCATTTTCGGGTGCGCGTTCAAGCAATATTTTGGATTTTCAGAAGAGTTTGATCTTGACTGAAACTCTCGATTTTGCTTGTGTGAGCAAGTGGAATTTTTCTCGCACGACCAATATTTGAGAATATTAAAATAATGATATTTTAATATGAGCCGTGAGAAGCCGGTCGTTCATGTGACCATTTGACTTTTTGGTAGTTTGAGGCTTTGAGCAATATTTGAGAAAATATGGAAAAACTAGGGTTTTGTTCAAAACGAAGGAGTTTCATGAGATGAGGAAAGAAATAATAATAATAATAAAATAAGGAATTGGAGTTGTGGGACCGGCCACGGCTAGGGCATGGCTGACAGTCTAGCTAGTAGGCTCGGTACCGTGCTCTTTCATATTTATATTATTATTTTAATCATTTGAGGAAATATGGAGAAACTAGGAGTTTTGCTCAAACGAGGAAGTTTGCTCAAACAAGGAGTTTTCAAGAGACAAGGGAAAATAATATAATAAGTTAAAAAATAAAAGGGAGAGGCGTGGGACCGGTCCCTTGCGTGCCTCTATATTACTTTTTAATTATTTTCGTTTCCGATTTTGCATAGGTTTCCTCGTTCATCCATATTTTTTGAATGCTCGTTTATGCATCTGGGTGCTCGTTCGTGCATTATTGTTAAGTACACTCGCACCATTTTCTCGGGGCTTACTCGGTGGTGGCCCAGATGCCCGAACAGTGAATATTTATTACTAATTCATGGAATTCAGTCGGGAATAAACAATGAAACGGAGTAATAAAATAGATTGATTATCTATTACTAATTTATGAACAGTGTGGCATCCCGAAGACGTTATCACTTTATACTAGCATGCAATATGTCTAGGAGCCGTCCAATCATTAAGAGATTTCTATAAATATGCATTCTATATAGTCAGGGAACAATGTGGCATCCTGAAGACGTAAGTGCTCTATACTAGCATGCAATATGTTAAGGAGCCGTCGAATCATTTCGATTCTATGTAGAAGTGTTGATGAAATATGCGAAATGTTGAAAAGCTCAGCCGGGAGGCTTTACGAATATCATATTCATACAAAGCTCCGAGAAGGTGTACGCTCAGTCAGAGATTGTGAGATGAGCTTTCACGAATCCTAAAATATGAGTTTCACATTCAAATCTGAAGCCCGTGTCAAAAACATGCAAGATCATGATTTTACGACTTTAGCCTTTGTTGAAAATCCACCATCAACACCTCTCATCATCATCATCACTATCACATTCTCTCTATATATAAGGGTTGAGGTGAGGTCATGGTTCTTGAAAGTCATGGAGTTGTGGAAGCTTTTACAAGTATCCCTTTTTTTGCCAATTTATCAGCTACCTAACTGACATATAATGCGACAAATTTGACGTCATATGCCTTTTTCTCAAACTATACTGCTCATTGTCATGTTGATCTTTTTCCCTTTCATCATCACTATCACCTTCTTTCTGTTCACAAAAACATACAAGCTTTTTGACATATATGCATGGACAAGCTTTTTTTCCTTCTGATCTGCATTGGCGTAAATGATAAACCAATGTGAGAGCAGCCCTTTATTCCCTTGCGGAGAATTCCGAAAATTCTAAATGTCTGATAGATACAAAGTAAAAAAAAACTCTGACGAATACAGGACTGAGAGAAAGGGAGAGAAAAAGCAATGTGGCCACATCAAAAGCCAATGCTGCTAATGGGGGTACCAGATTCCACAGGAGGGTACCAAAAGGCATATAGGACAAAATAAAATCCTCTATCTTATATGCATTTGGTACCCTCCTGTAGAATCCGCTAGGGCTGTCAATGGATAAAAATCCTTCGGATATTGGCAATACCGATAAGGTTAAGGTTAAGGGTTATCGGATATCCGGTATCCGATAATATCCGTCGGAATTCAAAAATTCCATATCGATAAGGTTAAGGATAAGCTATCGGATATCGGATATTATTCCGATAATTTCCGTTATCTACTCTTGATACAAAAAATTTCCAATAATTTCCGATAATTTCCGTTAATTTCTGTTAATATTCGATAATTTCCGATATTTACTTAGGAGAGACGTAATCAAATGGCTAAAGAGTAAACCTAAAGGGTATTAGGTATCGAAAATTTCCGAAAATTTTATGATATAGTTATACACCAACGGTATCGGATATTAACCTAATGGAAACTCCCTTAACCGGTATCCGTTATGTTAATAAACGGATAGATTACGTTAAGGTTATCGGATTACAGGTTATGTCGGATATTAACCTACGGAATTAGGATATTCGAAAGTGCTGTCGGATATCGAATATCCATTGACAGCCCTAGCAAAATCCGCTAACCCCTATTGGCAATGTTGACCAAAAGCAACCCCCAGGGGCGGAACTAGAATTATCTTTTACCCCAGGCTTGACTGTCATTTGACTTCCCAAGCTTAAGCCAAAATTTCCAAAGGTTTTAAGGTCCAACAGAAATTAGGTAGTCAAAAAATGGTTCAATGGGTTGACCAAAAGTTCCGCCCTGGCAACCCCTGTTAATCCATGGTCTAGGGCTGCCACCTCCTTTCGCGCATCTGGCCAAGCCTTTTTGTCCCGCGTGTAGTGGCTCCGGGTGAATTCGTTTAACAAATTGTAGGCTGTTTCAAGTGTTTACATTTGGATCGGTACCACTGAAAACCTACTTACCAGATAGGTGCGGGATTAAATGTCTAATTATTTTCATTTTTCTTTATATTATAATTATATTTTCTTTATTTCAGTCATTCTTTATATTTTTTTCTTTAATTGATTATTTATATATGAAAGTCATTAGTGTTCTTTTATCTAACCATTCTCAGACAGACATCGAGTTTTCCATGCAAACCCCTTAATTAATTAATTTTTTCTTCTCCTCTTCAAACCCTAATCTCCGAGTAAAGTTTTCATAAATCAAAACCCGAATCAACTCTAATCCCATGAATCAAAACTACTCAAACTCCAATATTTCGGAAAGGGTGTTCAAATAATAAAAATAGAAAGGAGTTTTGAAAAGTCTGTGCTTTGAGATCTCAAGAGCTTCTGTTGTCACGCGAGCGCGCGTGACAGAGACTCTTTTTTCTTTATATTATAATTATATTTTCTCTCTTTCATATTTCTCAGACAGACATCAGGTTTTTTTCTTCTCCTCTTCAAACCCTAATCTAAATCTCAACATCTAATCCCATGAATCAAAACTACTCAAACTCCAATATTTATTTTGTAAACCCTAGATATACGATTCAGTCTTTAAATCTTTTGAATCTAAAGAAATACACATTTTCAGGGTTAGTATGAATTTGTTCTGCTCCTATCTTGTTAGAATAGGGTTTGTGAAACCCTGCTATGTAGTGAACTATATGTAGTTGATTTTGAATTTGGGGATCTTATGTTGGGATTTGAATTTAATTTCTCTCTTAATTCAAACCCTAGAAATTCGAAATGAGAGAGATTCTTCATATTCAAGGAGGACAATTTGGTAACCAGGTTGGAGCAAAGTTCTGGAAAGTAGTATGTGCTAAAACATGGTACTGATCAAACTGGAAGATATAAAGGAGATTCAGAAGAGAGAATCAAATATTGATGATTTTTTGGTCTTGCTGTCAAGAATGTTAGATTTTGGGGTATTATGCTTTATCTGGTGATTTGGTGTTTTTTTACACAAACTGATTTAGTGTAGATTTGAACCATTTGATATCTGCAGCATTGTCAGTGTTACTTGATCCCATTCCCGTCTTCACTTTTTCATGGTTGGATTTGCTCCACTTACATCCAGTGGATCTCAGCAATACAGAGCACTTAGTGTACCAGAACTTACCCAGCAGATGTGGGATTCAAAGAACATGATGTGTGCTGCTGATCCTAGACATGGACGATACTTGACTGAAAACTATCAGAATATAACCGAAGAGAAAATCCTAAGTATGCAAATAAAATATCAGAATGGGGACTCGATCATCTTGTGCTTGATCCGCCTGCCGATCTATCTATCTATTGAATAAGATAAGTTTCCTCCTCACTCAACTTTAAAATTTCATATTGTTTCTGCACTTTAGATTTTTCTTCAATGTTGTTGTGAATTTGGTGGAACCAAAGTTTAATTTCGAATTCCCTGTTTTGTATTTGTATTGTACTGTAAATTTTTGTGGAAGCTTTTGTGTAATATTTTGGGGTGATTGGGGTGGCTTGTCGTGTGTCTCTGTCTTGTTTGTGTACCGACTCTCTGTTGTTTGTTGTGCGACTCTTTTGTGAGCTTGTGTGTAATATTTGGTGGTGATTTGGTTGGCTTGTTGTGTGTCTCTCTGTGCTCTTACGGTGAATTTTTGTGCTCTTTATGTGGTTTGTGCCCTGTGCTCTTGCTGTGAATCTAGGGTTTTGTTTGGTTTAGGATTCTTTGTGGATTTGTGTTCAGATTTTCCTAATGTTGTTTTTGTATGGATTCCTAGTGTTAAATGATCTTTTGTAGATATGAGTGTTTGCTTAGTTTAATTTGCTCCTGCTACTTGTACGCTTGTTCCTTGATTTGTCATCTCAATGGTTTGAACAAGCATTTACTTTATATTGTTTCAGAAAACCCATTCATTCAAGATGCGGAAATCACCAGGGAAGCCTCCAATGTTACCACCAAGTGTGAGCCCACCCAAACGTTTTACCAATGTCCCGGCCTGGATTTGACGGAGAAGAAAACTGCATCCCACTACTTGCTAGGTGCAACATTCTCTCGGTAAGTGTACTGTGTGCACAACATAAACCTGTTTTTAATTTCTCAAAATTTATATATGTAGTCTATTAAACCAATTAGTTAGAAATGGACAGGTTTCTATTGTAAAAATGTAATAAAGGATAAGTAGTACTTCGTTAACCTTATGCAAATATGCATGGGATTCTTTATAGAATATTGTAAAAGGTCGTAATATGTGCTTGCCTGGAGATCTCTGGACTCCAGTAGGGTTATCTACTATGCTTATAAATGTTCTTTGTTATTATCTGTCACCATATTTCTCAGTCCTTCTGTGTTTAGTAATGAACTATGAAATTCGTACAGGTTAAAGAGAAGCGAATAGAGCTTGAAAAATTGAGAACTACTTTTGTTCAAAGGCATCTGAATAGTTGATTTATTTTTCGCTGGAATTTCTATCTTTTTATTTTTACAATGGTTATTTTTTTTTATAGAAATTATAAAATCTGAAAAACTGCTTGTTATTCAGATGTGATATCGGATCCGGCAGCTAAAGAGACCTGATCATGCTGATCTTCGGTACAAATGCAGGACATATGCACGCCTCCTGCAGCATTTAAAGGTTTCACTTCGTGGGCAAATATGTAGATGCATCTAGTCTAATTAAGTTATGTTTTTTATTGCGTTGTGACTCTGTACTT
>JAJJWW010019442.1:0-35362 GCA_023531295.1 Papaver armeniacum
GAGAAATAGTTGACATTGGACCAATAACAAGACCCACCATAGGAAATGTAACATTATCCTACTGAGTGACTTTATCATTGGTTTCAACACGTCATAGCAAAACTAAACATGTTCTTTGAAATTATTAAAATTAATTACAAAACAAAAAAAAAAAATCAAATCCTCTGGATAACAGAGAAGACAAAGAATTCTAGACACAAACCCCAAGTGGGGAGTTCTCTGTGAATTTCCATCTATAACAACTTAAACGACACTAAATCTAACAGCAAATCAAAAATATGATTAAAAAAACTTCATGATGCGCATCATGGGCACAAATCTAGTCATATATGAAAATAAAATATCGAGGAAAAATAATGATGAAGTATCTAGAAAGTAAAACCTTATGAAGAGGTCTCAAAATTGACATTGAAATAAGATTGAAAGCCAAATATGCTGTAGGTATTTAGTAGTAAAATTGAAGTCTGCAACATCTTTACAGAAGTAACTATTGGTAGTGCCAGTATATGCTACAAATAACTTCTATTTATTACTTGACACCTAATCCTCCATTTACTCCCTTAATTAAAGAACGCTTTAACACTTGACACCAAGTTTCTCAGAGATGAGGGTGGGTGGGAATCATACACGTGGTACAGTTTGTTTCAAATCATCAAGCATGATCTACTACACATGACGTACGTGATTATACATTTCCATGACGATCGCTAGTTACCAAAAGTGATTGTGATGAATGATGATGATATGTATATTCATCTCTAAAGACAAGTATTCTTAGAAACAGGTACAAGCTAGCTTTTAATTGTGAACCTTTGAGCATTTGGTTCTCATCGGTAACATCAACAATTTAGCATGGTCATCGCCATATTTACAATGGAATATGAAATCCACCTCTCAACCAGGCATAGCATTCTTTATGTTTGTACTCTGGAGCAACATGACCTGCTCCCTGAAAACTAATTTATTTCTATTAGTTATTAATCACTATAAATAAACTTATTTAATCAATCTAATGTTCTGTGGCTACAGTATGGTGAAAGAATCAAAATAAGTTTTGTGTGGAAGAAAAAGAAGAGATAACGGTAAATTTGAAAATGCTAAATTGTGTAACGATAAAATCATAAGTTTGATATGGACAAACTTGGAAGTTAATAATCAATATCAAAATTAAAATCTATAAAATTAAGACAAACATTTATTTTTAATATGGCCTTCACAGGTTGCATATGTAAGACCGCTTAGGTATGTTCTTGTATATCTGTATAGAAAGACATAAAGTTCAATTAAGAAATACTAGAATTTTTGGGGATTTATGAATATACCTGAAATCAAATTATTAATCTATACTAAACAAACCCGGCAATCTGATCATCAAGGAGCCATGGGCGCCAATCATCTGTGATAAATTCAGTGATCATCCATGCTTCTGTTGAAATATGTAACCCCGAAATCATGATCACCACTGTATATGAGAGACCTATAACCAACTTTGGGTGCTTATATTTCGACAAGATATTCTGCACTGCCTGAAATGCCATATATATCGCGTTTATAAGGTACGTCATAGTTGCATCTAATCCATTTCTTAATTGTTTCCTGTTTGAATCATTGTCAAAATTAAGACCTTAAGTTAAATGTTGTGTATAAGATTAACAAATTTGCATGCCAATTAAAGGAAAAAACATCTCATACTTTCTTACATACAGAGCCTCTTGAACACTGTCATCATTTGCCCAATATCCACATAAAACATCTTGATTTTGACCCTAATTAAGAATGGAATAGATATTCCGAATTCACACCTATATATTTAACACACACGCAGATACATAAAAGAATTGAACACGAAAGAGTATACCCGGCACCCCTGGAATAAGAGGCACGCCGTCCTCTGATGGGGGGAGAACTTCTGCAATTGCGGAGAGGGATCGTCTATTATAATCAATTGGCGGTTTGGGTTTTGGTGCCAGGTGATAGCAATATTTCTCCAAAATATTGTACCCAGGATTGATATTTGCTATGCTCTGAAAATGAATTCATAAATCAGGTATGTTTATTTATTTTTATTTTTGCATGGCTCATTGACTGAATTAACAGAGAAATAGTGAGAAACTTTACATTACAATTTCCTACAGAAACCAGAGATGTATAAGTACTTACCTCTTGGTATCTTTGTCCATCCTTAGACAGTTCACATTGTCAGATCAAAATTTAGATACTTCCCTTTACAATTCTCCTTCATTGGCTGCCAAAAGATATAAATATCCTCCAACTGTTTCATACTTTCATTTTTTGTGCTCAGTAAAGAAAGAATATATTAGATGAAAAAAATGGAAAGCTTACAAAGGGGATGTTTCATACTTTCATGCAATGCCCTATTCTGTTGGTTGGGTGGAAAGGAAAAACAAAACGCACAATGCACATGCATTGCACTAATCTATCCCATTGTACGTAAATAAGGTTACCTCAAAGAGTTCGTAGGATAAAAGACCCATGCCATAAGCATATGGTACCCCTGCATTAGTGTCCAATTGTTTTTCAGTGGCCGGATTCCCGAGTAACCAACCCTGGAAAACAAATTAATAAACAACTTGAATGATATATGGTAAACATGCATGGCTCGAATAGTAATGAAGATCAAAGGTGGTAGTGTTGTGTGTACATAGTAATTATTATTTTACCTTTAGGTTGAGGAATGGGTACTTCTGTGTTTGCATATCTGAAATGTTTAACGTGGATTAAAGAGAATGAGGTATTTGCAGTACACTCACTGTACATTTTTTTTTTCTTTTGACCATCACACTATACATCGTATGAATGAAATAATTACGTATACCATTTATTAAATGTTGAACAACGACCGGAAGAATGATGCCTGAATATGAATCACCACCAATGTAAAGAGGGTTGGATTGAAATTCCGGATGCCTGATTAACCACTGCATCGTATTCAATTGTCAACATCCATTTCAAGTACGTAATTAGGATTCCCTTGAACGGAGGGGTAACTTTTAAAAGAATGGAAGAAGTTGAAAAATTCAACAATACCAGTACTTATTCAAGTGTTACCTAATTACAAATTCATAGCTACTCTTCGATGAATCCTTGTCTCCAACATATAAATTAGCTGAAGACTTTGAGTACGAAAACCCAGTGTAGACAGGGGCTTCTGGAAAGATTATGTTGGCAACCTGGATTGACAAAATATTATATATGTACATATATATCAAAGAGGAAAATTTCTCATGGTGACCTTCTCGACTATCAAACTATAAACTTCAAGTTAATTTTTTATTTAATTAATTAATTTTTCTTTTTCTTTTTCTTTTTCTTTTTCTTTTTTCTTTTTTGTGCGCGCGTGTTACTAGTTACTACGCTTATAGAATTATTACCTTCAAAAAAAAAAAAAATCTTCTATGAAGGGGCAAGACTTAAGAGACTCTCTCGCTTTCCCCTGTGCTGAAAGGTACAAGACGAGAGTTCACTTCTTGTACCCTAGTGATAATAGAATAAAATGAGAAAAAAAATCTTTCAAAAATGTGGTGGTTAGGGTGTGGTGATTTTGTGGTGGTTCAAAAAAAGACCTTTCGCATGGCGGATCCCACTCTTAAACATGAGTCCATTGGAGCCTTTGCCCAGGTCCTGGACCAACTTTGTCGGATCAGATTGTAATCATGCATGACGGAATATATATGCTATTATTTGTGGTAAGAACTAAGAAGATGTGACAAGAATATACAGATAGATAGGATAATACAATAATTAAGCAATAGTGATGCATTCAATTTTCTTCTTATATATCCCAATTTTTCAAAAAAGAATAAAAAATAATACTAATAACTAAGCCAATAATAATGCGACAGATCAGAAATGCACCTATATTTTGATCGGTGGAATGCACCTATAATAATGGGAGTGACACTCTTCCGGTTTCCCTCAAAGATTTAGAAGGAAAATTAAACCATATTACCCTGAGAAATTAATTGAATAAACATAGTCAAGCATGCATGCACCAACCTTACTCCATGAGTTTTGGTTGAGCACCAATTTTGGCAGCCCACCATCATATCCAGCTATGTCCATTGTTATAGGACCTAAAAAGATTAAACAAGAAAAGCATGGTTACGTTATTATCTGATAAAGAAAACCAATATATCACCGCCACACAAAATATGACTATGAGAGACGGTGCTTTACAGACGCCAACCTATCTCAAAAAGCAAAGCACCGAGACTAGAGCAACGCGGACCACCAGTGAACCAGAACACAAGGGGATCTTCTTCAGGCTTTCTTTCCGATTTCACAAAATAATAGAACAGCTCAATATCTTCATTTCCATCATGGTTATTACTCTGTGAATCTTCATCACTAATATGAACACTGATATACCTATTCACCACAAAGACATGGATTATTATGGAAAACTGACTTTTCATGCAACTAATAACATCCTGAGAATTAAACAATTTAACGATACACACCCTGTTTCAAGATGGAAAGGAAGCGGTCCGGAAAATCCAGGTAAATATTTAACTCTTGATGGTGGCGAAGATGATGATGACGAAAATCTAGTACTTATTGTCGTATTAGAAGAGGCCTCAAATTTGGACTGAACCCATGATATTAGTGAAAGAACAAAAAGAGAACGAAGATTGAAGTAAATATTCAAGCGCCTAACCATTGATTGTTCGATGAGGAAGTATATGGAGCTTGAGCTGGAGTTGGAAAGAGCTGGAGGGTTTAAGAACAACTCCGAAGAACAAATCAATATATATTTATAATACAACATTAACCTTGTTGATATGTACCTACTATTCTACCGATATATCTACATGCATGGTGGCACCATGGGTGTGGTTTAGTGTAGTGTATGGTGTTATATGCGTCTACGGTTTACACTCACCACTATAAGAGTACCAAATTTGATGAGATAAATAACGCAAAACAATCTAACAATCTTCACCACTAGGCTAATTTAGTGGATTTGTATGATCCACCGTAATAATCATACGTTAATATAACACTAGATAGACAGAAACCTATGTATATGCTGCCATACACATCTTAATCGATTCACATCATCACATGTGTATATATTTTTAGTAAACACTTTTCACATGTATTCCCCCATGTCTACAGTTAATAATTCCAACTACATTTTAAGAAAGATTTTTTTCTTAATAAACGCAGTACTATGTTCCGAATTGCGTGGATCAAAGTGATACCACAGACCTGTACATCATGAATGAGAAGTGAGCCCATTGTCGATACTGATGTGTTGTTTCACTTTCAAATGTGGTACATGCATGCATGTAAATGTCCAACTACGCACTTATGTTATATTAGACGTGTATATAGTCTCAGCACCTGTGACAGCACAGCTGCACCTCTAGTCCAAGTCTAGTCCAAGTCTTTAGGTGTATAGTTACTGAAACTGTTGTAAATCCGAGTCCTGTGTATTTTGGTTATTGTAACAAGTCATGATAATTTCCTTATAAAATCGTTCTATCCGTTAGATTAAGGATTTGAATCCTTCTCTTGTAACTTGTAGTGATACATATAAATACTCAATGAAGAATCAATTTGTCTACATAATTGTGAGACAATTAAACACCTAAACCTAGAATCTTTGATGGTATCATCTTGATCCATCCTAGGACCTATTTCAAAACTCTTCCGCATACTCAAAACTCTAATTTCTCACAATGGTGGAATCTGTTGATCAGTCACCTCCTCCCAGCCCAAGTCACATCAACATGAGATACCCAACCCATTGCTCATTCGTTAGAAACCTTCGAACTTTAGATCCCTATATTATCCATCCGGTGATAATCCACCCACAATTATTTTTTATCTATTGTTGCAGAGACAATTATGGCTCCACGGGTTCGAGGGATTACTAAAGCCCCTAACGCAAAAGGAAAACTTCGGCTTTGTGGATAGCTCTCTTCCTCCTCCAACAGATGAGATGCAATACCAGTGCTGGAAACGCTGCGATGACCTAGTTGGCAGCTGGCTTCTCAATTCCTGCCAACCTGACATAAGGGATAGTTGTTTATACACACCTTCATCTCATGCGATCTGGAAAGATCTCCAAGTCAGATTCTGCATATCTAATGCACCAATCCTATTTCGGATGAAATCTGCTATCGCCGCTATTAGACAAGAGTCAATGTTTGTTTCTCTGTATTACACAAAAATAAAAACCCTTTGGGATCAATATGAATCTCTTGTGGCTGCCACTGAAGTATGTATTTGTGGTGCAGGAGAATCTCTTCTTGAGCGTCTTGAACGCGACAGAGCCATGGAGTTTCTCCAGGGCTTACATGATCGTTTCTCTAACCTCAGAAGTCAGATTCTGTTGATGGATCACTTTCCCACTGCTCTGCGCATCTTCAACATGGTGCAACAAAAGGAGGAACAACATCAAATTACTACCAGTCCTTTACCTGATATTTAATCTCCTGCTCTTAACATCAATCGACAGCATCCACAGTCTGCTCGTCCATCTCCAAGTCAACACAAGCGTCCTCGACCACACTGCGATTATTGTAATCGTCATGGTCATGTTCGTGACAAGTGCTATCGTCTACATGGTTTTCCATCATCATCTACAACAACCCATATTTCTGCCAACACCACAGATGTCTCTCAGGATTCTCATCCTATGCAACCTGTTGCTTTATACCGCGTTCGCCTAAGCAATACGCTCGTTTACTTGCTCTTATCAACTCTCCAAAGAGAGGATGCATCCGTAGAACCTCGTGTGAATTTTGCCAGAAGATTTTTTAACACTTCTTTTTTGAACCTTGGTTTGTTGTGATTGCTACTCACCACATATGCAATTCACTCCCATACTTTACTTTTTATGCTCCTGTTAGTACTCTAATACAAATGCAATTGCCTAATGGCACTTTATCTACAGTCAAACACATTGGTGAAGTTGTATTTTCACCAACTTTGAAATTATCTAATGTTCATCACATCCCTAACTTGAAATTTAATCTTCTCTCTGTGAGTCAATTGACTCGTTCTTTAAATTGTGTTGGTATTCTCACACACAATTCTTTTGCTTTTCAGGACGCTCACGAACAAAGTGATTGGTCAGGGTAATATCAGTGGAGGTCTTTATCAACTCAGAGTTTCTGAATCTCCAGCAACATCACATAAAGTTCTTTTCAATAAGACGCCATTCGACATTTGGCACTATCGTCTTGGTCACCCTAGTTTAGAACGATTTAAATTTTTATGTAGTTCGCATGATTACATTTAGTCTAATTTGTCAGTTTCTTGTGATGTATGCCCGATCGCAAAACAAACTCGTTTATCATTTAATAAAAATAGTATTTCTTCTACACGGTGTTTTGAACTTATACATTGTGACATATGGGGGCCCTTTTTCACACCATCTTTCACTGGTGCAAAATATTTTCTCACCATTGTAGATGATTTTTCTCGCTGCACTTGGGTATATCTTATGCACCCCAAGGGAGAAACTTGCAAATTTATTAAATTTTTTTCATGTCATGTTGTCACTCAATACTCTCAGAAACTCAACACTATCTCTTGATAGACACATTTTTGTGTCTAATTTGATCTCAATACTATATATTGTTGGCACTCGATTTCGTACTTATTATGGTGTTTTATGTGTGTAGGTATTTTTGGGGAATAAACATTTTTGGAAAATTCGGCTCGAAAAAGTGTTAAAAGGCACCCCGGAGGACTCGTGTTATTCGGACTCTCACTATTGGTTAAGGGGCACTCAATTGATAAGGGGTACTTGCTGCTATTCGCACCCCTGGTCTGGATAAGGGGCACCTCCTTCTTCTTCGTTTGAAAATTAAAATTGAGGCGGGAAAGCATGTTTAATACAGCAGAATTAGGGTTGGCATTTTGGACCGGTTTTGAGAAGACTAAAGGGCGTAATTTGATGGGGAGTGGACTTGTAGAGCTAAACAGGGATTGTGTGACCAACGGTTTCGAGTAGAAGTGGTTGAATCATTGGAATGGAGAAAACCAGAGCCGCACGGTTACGGGAGGAGAAATACACGGGATTTCGTGTGGTTGCAGTGAGTATTGATCAGTATACAGCGTTTTTGGTACGTGTTGAGGTATTTTTGGAGTGTGTTAGCCTGTATGAAACGCAAGAAAGAGATAAAGAAGGAAAAAATCCCGTAAATATGAAGAGATATTATTTCCGAGTAATGAGAAGATTTGGAGACTTTACTGCGAGATTTCTTGATCATGTTTGCTTTATAAAGAGTGTTAGAGTATCAGAAAGAGAGGATGGGGAGGTTAGGGAGAATTTAGAACATCACAGAGTCGAGAAAATCAAGTGGCAGGATACACCATTTTCTGTTGCTGCTGAAGAACACGAAGAACAAAGACTACCAGAGGCAGTCGTTCATCTCTGAAGAACATAAGACGCACATGGAGCAGTCGTATTTGCTACAGTGACAACGACAGTTACTATTTATCGCTCTCTGTAACAGTTCGGTTTGTAGCAAAAATAATTGTTACAAACCCGATTTTTCATTATTTCTCCCTTATTTATCATTTGTAAACCATTTTTGAGCATAAATAAATTCTTTGAGAAGGTTTTCAACATGATGAGCTAGAACCCATTACTGGGACGACGGCGAAAGACGAATTTCATACATGGGTAAAATTATTTAATTTTTTTTTTAAGACTTTTGCATTAATTTTAATTGAAATATGATTTGAATTAATTGGTTGTCATTTAATTTGATGAGGTATGCTTAGCTTAAATGTTTTGATACATCATGCTTAGGATTTACAACCAATCTTTTGAGAATCTATCTTGGAAAAAATAAGAGTCCATGTTTTTATTTGTTGAGCGATAATTGTTAAAAGAATTAATATTTGAACCTTTTGTTATGAGTTTGGCCGAATCCTGAGTCCCAGCACATCTCTTCATCCTGTGACAATATTTGTATATATTTTTCTTTTATTTTCTTTTATTAATTCTTAAAATCAATCTCATCAAGTCCGAGTGAACGACAACCCTTCTTACTACAACATCATTAAAAAAATACCATCATCTCTACAGGTAATTCCCTACCTTATTTACCAATTCTACAGTGTATTCAATCGGATAACGGGTCTGAATTCCTTTCTACTGAATTTCAGACTTGGATTGCTGATAATGAAATCCATCATCAGTAATTGTGTCAATACTCCATGAAGAATGGCATAATTGAACGAAAAACAACTATTTACTAATCACAAAAGCTCTTCGTTTTAAAGCGAATTTGCTAATCACCTACTGGGGTGAATGTGTTCTAACGGCAGCTTATCTTATTAATAAGATGCGAACTCATGTTCTCTCCAAACGGTCTCCACATGAAGTTTTGTTAGGTACTACTCCTAACTATCGTCATCTTCGAGTTTTAGGATGTCTATGCAAACCAGGTGTGTTTCTTGGATACCCATACAATCATAAAGGTTTTATTGTATTGGATCTCAATACAAAATCAACTTTATGTTTTCGTGATGTTGTATTCCACGAAAATGTTTTCACTTTTAAGGATGCTCAAGTTTCTACTACGATTTTTTAAACCTGCCACTCACAAGGAATCTTTTCTGATGATATTCCTATTTCATTTTGCGGTTTGCCAAAGTGCATCTATGCCTTATCTGACAGCAACTACACCTATAAAGTGATTTAGCTAAAGTAGTGGCTGGTGGTGTTACAGATGAACCTTGTTGTGCTTGGGTAGAAGTTTAAATTGAATATCAAGAGGTTATGTCTTAGAGCAAATTGTAATGGTTGGAGTTTGGTTCAAGCCTGAGAAAATATGTTGGTAGAGATTATGTGTTGCCTTTGTGTTTTGATTATTCAATGTGTCATGTGTTTATGTTATAGTGCCTTGGCCTTTGTCTTGGTTCCATGCCGAACCCCGACTTAGCCCGACTCGGACATCGGACCGATTCGACTCACCTAAATCCGTCTAATTGGCCGAGTTGTTTCTTTGGATCGGTTTGACTCAAAGAGTTGACCGTTTTGACTTGACCTTGACCTGGACTTATACGTTGATTGTTAGTTGACCCTTGGACTGTTAAATACCGTTAGTTGACTCTGTTGAACTGGACATTGTGTAATGGGCCGGACTAGTGGGCCGTGCCGATTTAAACGCATGGGCTTGGGCTTAGGGCCAGAAACCTTATTTTGAATCTTTGGACCACTTATGGTTCGAATTGACTCTTGGTTCCTTCTACAAAGTTGTAGATATTGATAAGACATATCTGTTGGACTACAGAACCAACCTAATTGAATTAGTAAACTTTATATGTGCAAAAGATAAATAATGAAGAAGTGTAGACACAATAAATGGGCTTAGAACCATTAGATAGTTCACTTAATCTATAACTAGAGAGTTGTATGAAAATGTGTTATGAGCCTTGTATGAGCCTTTTGGCTAATCTTTAGAGTGCTTTTGTGATTAACAGTTAATCTTTATTAACAACGATCGATTCAAAAGGACGAACTAGTGGAGTATGGATCTCGAGGTAGGCAAGGCTTGTCATCAAAAAGAGGTGGGAATCGATAACGAACTCTCTTGTATTCATTATTGTTTTATAAATATATTTATATTGCGAAAGGCATACATATCTTTTTTAGTATATGATATGTGTATGCATGTATTATTTGTGTGTAATACAAACTAGTTTTCTTTTACATTTTGGGATGGGTTTGGATCTTTAGAAAAAAACTAATATCTATGTTTTGGGAGTATTTACTTATATTTCAAAATGTGATTCTTTCCATTGGACTTTGAAAGCGAAACAAACTTTATTTGTTGTTAGCATGTAAGGAAACCTTTTTCTTTTGATTGGTGTGGAATGTGTGCCCCAAATTTTATACCTATTTTATGCAAATCTAGATAGACCTCGTTGGGTTGAATATTATATAGGTCTGGTTTTAATTTGGCCATTATATTTTCCCTATTTCTGTACGGGGGAAACGCATGTCTCATACGTGAATGTTTACTGTTTATTTTAAATTTCTTAGTAATTTTATACCCAAATTATATTTAGTCTAATAACTTATTTAAAGAATCATACTTTTGGGAACTAATAACTGACTAAATATTGATAGGGAGTAAATAATTTACGGGAACATAGATTCATTTGACAATAACTAAATTTTATTGAAATAAATTAGTAATGGCTAATTATTAAAATAATATGCACATGAAGAAATAATTATAGTATTTGGATGCCTAGCACAATAGTAGACTTGAAAGAAAATCAATTTTTATATTAATAAGATACTTTACATTGATAGAAAAATCTAAAGACTTTTTCGATATACTAAAATTTTATGCAGACTCAAATTGAAATAATAGTAAATTACCAACGCCAATATTTTACAAGATTTAGTATACGGATCCAATAAGAATAAATAAAATTAAGTATATCAATATTTACGTGAATGTAGATTTGTATTTAGAAAATTAATATTTAGAGTACCAACTGGACTATCAACAAACCAATAATAATAATAATAAAGTTAGTGGAAATAGTAACACAGTTAATAATAGTATTTCATAAATTTTATTACTAGCAAATTTTAAAGTAGATGGTAAATGGGAAATTTATATATTGTATAACAATAAAGTTAACATGTTAGATATTATAAATTGAAGTGAAATCAAATTTGTATGATTACACGATTAAAATGAATTTATTTTTAATATGAAATATGATATTGATATTTTAATAAAGGAATTACATATATTTATTTAGATAAATAATATAAAATTAAATTGGACATGTGAAAGTAGAAACATATATATTTGAGTAAGTTAAATAAAGTGAGATAATGTGTTTGATAAAAAGTATTAGTATATATTAATATAAAATGATTAAATAAATAAATAAATTTGTATAACTTAAAATGATTTAGTTTTGATAAAATGGTGATTTAAAATTAATGTAAATTTTAAATAATAAAAATGTAAGATTTAAAATTAATTAGAAAATGTAAGTTCAATTATATGTGTTTGTACCCCTAATATTTTACACAAATAAATGGGCTAACCTAGGCCTCCAAAGCTCCTACTAGTGGCAAAAGAGGGTTCATTGGGCCTAAGGTGCTGCCCTTGTTTACGCAAGAATGGCTAACTAGGCCTAACAAACACCTCACAAGGAATCCCATGTGCATAGGTTCAAATCAAGCAACTAGGAGCCCGATCACCTGTGCCACATCATCACTAGGCTCGACCAACTGGCGACCGCCACATCAGCCGTCACGTCAGCACAGTGACACGTCATCAAAGTGCCACGTCACCAGGTGATGATGCGGCATGTGACACGTCAGAAGAACAAGCGCCATGTCAGCAGAATTGATGACGTGACAGATGCCACGTCAGCATATGTGATGATGTGGAAGGTACCACGTCAAAGCACCACAGAAGACATCTATAATGCCACGTCAGCAAGTGATGACGTGTCAGGCGACGCGTTAGCCAATGAGGGGCACGTCGCCAGAGACAAGATGACGTGGCATGCGCCACATCAGCAGGACGAGGGCCACGTCAGCAGAAAGATGACGTGGCAAGTGCCACGTCATCGGATCAAATTCCACATCAGCGGGCAAGATGACGTGGTAATTGCCACGTCATCGACATTCGATGACGCGGCAGCTGGCGGCTATGCAAGCGGAACTCGACGATTAATTGGGAAGTCTCCGATTAATTGAGAAGTCGACGATTAATCGTCAATTAATTGGTCATTTGATTCGGTGTTGGGCGATGTAGGTTGGTCCCGTAGTCCACGGATATTTGCGACCCAGTCGTGTTTCCCTAAGGATATTTTCGTCTCGTTTGCTTACTCCCATTTCTCTTGCACCTTTGGTTATCCACACCCCATTATAATTCCTTAACCATAATGGAAGTTTCTGGAATATTCTGGGAACCATGCAGGGGAAGCCAGGGCATGCAACCATGCATCATGCGAGCATGCGGGTGTATTATTGCGGGAGACATTCGGTGGATTTATTATTGCAGGGAGGCATGCAGGGGCCAGTTATGGCAATTGATATCTACCATAAAATCAAAGAAATAAAACGGAAATTGGCCACATATAAATCGAAAGTCTGACAACCAAAAAAGGTAAGCAATCTTCCATACCAAAAACTCCGTGAAAAATCCAATATATCGACTTTAGTATCGGAGGGTTTTTGTAGGTCCCCCCCCCTTTCTCCACAATTCAATTGAAGATCAAGGCCACGAATCGATTATCGCGGAATCATCATACAAATTTCTGTGTTTGGGGTAGAAGTAATTTTACTTTACAAAAAGTGGCGCCGACGAAGGGTTTCAAGAAAAAATAATCGCGTTTTACCAAATCGAGTTATGGCAATAGTTAGACAGACTGCACGAAGGTCTGATTCTACCAGCAATTCCCAACCGCGCAGGAGACGCGAAATTGAGAGGAACGAAATTGAGGTTCAATCTGCACCGCTATACCCACTTTGGAAACACGGGGTCAAGTTCATACTCATAACAGATCACGGGATCGTGGATGCGATCGAGAGCATTTTTATGAGCTCAGATTCGAATCGGAGAAAGGAAAAACAACAGCGATCGATAACGGTTAATGGGACGTTGATGGGGAAAACCGGTGTTCGTGGAAACAAAGGGTATGCGTTGGCAGCCCATCTAGGAGGAATCACAATCGACAAGATCGCGTGATGGCACGCACCGCGACTCCGCGCATGAGAAGAAGAACAACTACTGAATCGGCTAGACGAGCTAGAGAAGGAGAATGCTCTACTGAGATTAGAACGTGAAAACCAACCTCGGCCTAGGTCTGGTGTTTTGAATATTCAGAGGGTCCGATCTGTATGGCAACTCCTTGAAAGTCGGATTGAACCACAATTCGCAGATTCTAACAGAGATGTGATCAATCTTGATTGACTAGACAGGAATATATTGGTCACTGGAGAATTACCGAAACGACCCAGGCGAGCAGGGGATCGGACAACTGTAAATCAACAGAGCGCAGCCAGAAAACTACGCCTCATTCAAAACGGCTCAGAATGACAAGAATGAAGCTCGAGACCAACATGACGAGAGTGAATTTTCTGACGATTACTATGCTCGTTCGAGCAAGGCGCAGGGATGGCAGAGACTACTCTGCACCGAAGAAAGAAAATGAGATCGGATAATCATATTCCAGAGGACCGGGATTATGAGCAGGAAAGCAGTTCCTTAGATGGCGACCTAGATGCGATAACAGAAGCTCGTCTTTCCAAGATGATCGAGAAAGTAATGACAAAAAAACAATCCCGAGAAGAATAGATGGAAAGGCTACATCGAGCAGCAGGAGCTCCTTTCAAGCGCAGAATATCGAGAGAATTCAGCCAATGAATTTTAGTTCTCGAAATTACGGATTCGATGAGAAAACCGATGATCCAGATCAACACGTTTTACACTATGAGACCGCCATGTCCTTGTGGCAAGACAACGACGAGTTGATGTGTAAAATATTTCCGCAATCCCGATGGGAGGAGCTATAACGTGGTTCAATCGGCTTCCAAAGACGGTCGATCGGCATAAGTCGATCGATGATTTTTGCTCTAACTATAAGTAAAAAATGTGACCTAAAGGATGCCATTCATTTGTTCCTTCTAGGAATTCTAAGGAGGAAAGCATCATACAATTCACTAGGCGTTTCAAGCAAGAGTTAGTGGACGTGGATGGAGCCAACGACCAAGTTGTCATTGCGGCATACAAGCGAGTGCTTACCACCCATGATCAAAGAGGTGTGTGCGGTTCTTTGGTCAAGAGACCACCAAAAACTTTGGAAGACATATATGATCGAGTAAAAGAGTACGCCCGAGTGGAGGACGATTTTAAAGCTCGAGAAGAAGTTCACAAATCATCCAATCATCCAAACGATGGGAAGAAAGAAAAATCCAAGAACCGTTCGAACGGACAAAGATAATGATCGCGGGGATGTTCGAGAGAAAAATCAAAGTGAACGCACGGAAACTGGGTATCAGAAATTTCACGATATGAAGCTGACCCCGCTGAGCATAAGTCTTACAGAGTTGTACGAAAAAATACACAAGGATTTGAGCCCCCTACGTCCTTTGGCAGCAGAAACAAGAGATAAACGTGATAGGAGCAAATACTGCAAGTTCCATAAAGACCATGGTTACAAAGCTGAGAACTGCCGCTCTCTACAGATTGATATTCATCGAATGATTGACGCTGGGAAGCTTCAACAAAAGACGTGAAAAGGACTTTGGAAAAGGCCACGACGATTTAACACGACAACGTGATTAACGCACGTGTGATTAATGTCACCCACGCCAGATCCATTCAATGACCGGCGGGCATCGAAGACAAAACCGGGGAGGAAGTTCAGGCAGTTGAAAGAATGGTGTTTGACAAATCACATCGATTTTGTCAGCGGTAATGGAGCAGAAACTCGGGAGCTTGGGTGCACCAAGATCGAGTTCTATGATGCTGACATGATAGGTGTATATGCTCCCCTCAATGATGTTATCGTTATAACTGCTTGGATTGGCATGTTTCATACATCAGATTCTGTTGATACATGAAGCTCAGTGAGCGTCTTGTTTTGGGAGCTTACTCCTCTATGAATCTCCCACATGACTTGATCGAGGAGGATAAAAATCCAATTATCGATTTCGGCGGCGAGGTTACAAAGGCGATTGGGAAGGTTAAGATACCTATAACAGTGGCTGACAAGTCCATTCTGGGCACCTTCTTGTTGTTGGATTGCCGAGCACCCTACAATGCGATCGTAGGATAAGACTGGCTGCATGAGATCGGTGCAGTCACATAATCTAATCATCAATGCTCAAGTTTATTACACTTAAGGAGTTGTGAAAGTTAGAGGCGACCGAGATAGCCGCCAATAAGTGTCATGAGAGTGCAATGGATGAGTACAAGATATCGAGAAGTCGTGGGAACCGAGATCATGCGAGTCGAAAGGAAATAAGAATTACGAATCCTCTCCCTCCGAGAATCATATAGGGGAGAGGACGCACTGAACCCCCAACAAAAGAGAGAAATTGATCGAGGCCGGATTGGAGATGAGGGCACAAAACAACGTTCGTAGGGGCAGACCTTCCTGCACATGAACGTGATGGTTTGATTACATTGATAAGGGAAAACGCCGACGTTTTTGCTTAGAGTTTTGCTGAGATGCCTGGGATAGATCCGAATGTAGCCTGCCACAGGCTAAACATCGATGTCAAGTTCCATCCTGTTTGACAGAAAATCAGGAATATGGCGCCAAGCAAAAAGGATGGAGTTACTGCAGAAGTTGAAAAGCTATTGGAAGCATGCTTTATTCGACCAGTGCAATATCCACGCTCAATTTGTCAAATGTCGTACCTGTTAGAAGAAGAATGGTAAAATTCGTGTCCGGGGACGATTTTACTGGATTTGAATAAAGCATGTCCGAGAGATCTGCACTGGGCCGCCACAGATAAGAGATTTGGTGGATGCAACCGCAGGATATGGGAGACTGTCATTCATGGACGAATTTTCTGGGTATAACCAAATACCTTTGTTCGAGGACGATCAAGAGCATACTGCGTTCGTGACTGACAGAGGATTCTACTATTATACTGTAACCGTTCGGGCTAAAGAACACAGGGGAAACCTACCAGCACTTGATAGACCATATGTTCAAGGATCTAATTGGGAAGTCGATGGAAGTATATATCGATGATATGGTAGTGAAATCTGAGCAAAAATAATCGCATTTTCTTGATCTGCAGAAGACGTTCGATATCTTAAGGCAGTATCGTATGAAGCTCAATCCATCAAAATGTTCATTCAGGATGTCATCGGGAAAGTTCCTTGGATATTTGATGACGCACAAAGGAATTGAGGAGAATCCGGAGCAAATCAAAGCCATCAAAGAAATGCCATCCCCAAGAACGAAGAAGGAGGTCCAGAAGCTAGCAGGGTAATTAGCAGCTTTAAACCGTTTCATTTCACATTCTTTGATGTCTAGAAGAAAGTAGTGAATTTTGGTAAGTCCCCCGGTTTTGATGAGATCAAGCAGTATTTGTCAACTCCCCCCGGTTTTGGTAAGTCCAAAAACTGGACAACCTGTCGGAGTTTATCTGGCTGCAACGGAGAAATTTGTGAGTGCAAAGGTCGCTTATTACGGACCCATATGAAAACCCGTTTACTTCCTCAGTAAATCCTTGACGGGGGCGGAAACACGGTATAAGAAAATTGAAAAGATAGCGCTTGCACTTTTTCACGCATCTCGTCGCCTCAAGCCTTATTTCCAAGGGAGTCAGATCGTAGTCTACTCAGAATACCAACTAAAGAGAATCCGGAACGTCTTTGATGATTCCCGTCGACTATCCATATGGTCAAACTTTCCGCGCGTATGAGATCAAGTACGAAACCGTAACTTCTGAGTAAAAGGACACGCCCGGCTGCATTTCGCTAGAAGATTTTCCCGTGGACGATATAGAAACGGGTTCTTGGAGAAGAAGATGAGTTGTTCAAACTCCACCGATCCGATCACCGATGAGACCGGGACGAGTCTCGCAATGGAGATCGATACACCGTAATCCATTATGGACCGTATTTACCGATCGTCATCAAACGTTGGTGGTCTTGGAGTTGGATGCGTCATCCTTACTCCCGAAGGTTCGAGGATTGAAAAAGCGACAAGGCTGGGTTTCCAAGTGTTGAACAATGAAGCAGAATATGAAGCTGCAATTATCGGTTTAAGAGCTGTCAAGCAGTTAGATGCGAAGAACGTGAAGCTAGTGACTGATTCCATGCTAGTAGTTAACCAATTTCAGGGGACCTACATAGCAAAGGAAGAGAGAATGGCCCTGTATTTGGATCATATGAGAAAGCTGGCAAATGATTTCGACCGATTCTCTATTGGGCATTAACCACGATTGGACAACAGGCACGCAGATGCTTTAGCATATCTTTCTTCCGCAGTCGAAACTAATACCGCCCGTTTCGTTGTAGTAGATTTCCAAGAGTTACCTAGCATCTCCGGCGCCCACTTGTTCGGGCCGTCGAACACGCTAGTGGGGCGGAGAGGCGGCTACATCGGCACGGGGATACCGAGAACATCGGCAGCAATATGGATGTTAACGATCCGGTGAGGATAATTCAGCGGTCATGTTGAAAACATTACGAGATCAAGGCCAACCATACATCCAATTACTCCGACAAACCCGCGAACTCCCCGAAGATGAGAAACCGGGCCGCAAAGGTGAAAAGGAATTCATGGAGATACTCGATGATCGAAGGGGTCATTATACCGCAAACTTGTAGCTTTGGAGCCATTTTTGCGATGTGTATCAGCCGAGGAAGGACAAATAATACTGGCAGAGGCTCATGAGGGAATTTATGGCAGCCATTCTGGAAGGCGCAGTTTCGCGCACAGGATACTTACCCAGGGGTATTTCTGGATGTACATGCAGAAAGACGCTAAAGAATATGCGCAGAAATGTGTGCCATGCCAAGAACACGCTCCAATTCCGAAAAAGCCTGCCAACGAATTACATCCAGTTTTCAGTCCCTGGTCGTTCTCTATGTGGGGATTGGACATCGTCGGGTTGCTCCCCAAAGCTCCTGGAGGCGTCAGATTCGTACTAGCCACTACCGATTATTTCACTAAGTGAGTCGAAGCAGTGGCACTGGTACACGTCACCAGACATGACATGAAAAGGTTCATATGGGAGAATATCGTCTTCAGGTTAGGTATCCCAGACGCGATAATATCAGACAATGGGAAGCAGTTCGATTCAGGAGTAATCAAAGAATTTTGCAAGGGCCTGAATATTCGCCACAATTTCTTATCTCCTTACTATGCTCAAAGCAACGGGCAGGCAGAAGCAACCAACCGAGTTATTATGGACAACCTCAATAAACGGCTGGAGAAGGCGAAGGATAAATGGACTAAAGAATTCCCTGGAGTCTTATGGTCCTATCGAACAACCCCGAAAAGATCCACCGGATTTTCTCCATTTACATTGGTGCATGGGACAGAGGCAGTCATACCCACCGAGGTACAACTCAAGACTACCAAAACTCGTGCTGTCAAGTCTGGAAAAAATGACAGCATACTGGCTTTGGATAAGGAGTTCTTTGGAAGAAAAAGAGAAACGACCTTGCAGTAGCGGTTGGTCCGATACCAAGGTCGAGAACGGGTCGCTCAAACCAGGGAATATGTCTTGAAGAAACCCGAGCAGCCACAATGGAACCGAACTATGGGAAGCTCGGAGCGGGCGGGAAGGCCCATACATAGTGGATATACCAAACATCTCGTGGATCTTACTACTTGAGGAATCTCGTGAACCGAGGATTCAAGCCATGGAAGTCGTGGAATTCGTTTCTACTTGAAAAAGTTTTATCATTAGAAGTAGATTCAAATCATGCTTTGTGTTGCACTCTTTTCCTTTTTGATGGTTTTGTCCCACCTGGGTTTTCCACTCAAAGGTTTTAACGAGGCACCGTGGTCGAAGCGATAGGTATTTATCTTGTTATTTCAATTTAGAAATTTTAATTCAACATTATTTTGGTATTCCAGACTTTATCAATATTGTTCTTGTTAATTATAAGCTGCTGCGGATGATCGAATCCACAATCATCCCTAAATGACAAAACAGATACCAAGTTCAAGTCTACGTCGAACGTCTCGACACCTCGTAGATAGGGTGAGTGCAGTTCGAGCATTTTTACCCTATCTCAATTTTATCCCCATAGTACGGGGCAACAACAAATGTGGCGAACATTTTCATCTGTCGTGCACGTGAAAATGTACATATCCCAAAATCATGCGCACATCTTGAATAGCGGCCCCCCGTGCAAATTCAAGATAAAGAAAAGCTCAACTTTTCATTCCATGCGCAAGCAAAATGCAGCAGGGAGGTGCACCCCTGCGCGAGCATTGAGCATCATGACACAAAACATACTGGGGCGAGTTATATGTCACCTCAACCATTTGGGGGCAAGATATGTAACACTCCAGAGCAATCAACACATCCCTGGGGTAGTTGCGTAACACTCCGAACAATACGCTCGGGGAGAGTTATATAACACTCCAAAAAATGCAAAATCGAGGGGAACTCCGAACTTCTTAACCCATAACAGGTTATGGATTAAGAGGGGGCGATGTTTGTACCCCTAATATTCAACAAAAATAAATGGGCTAACCTAGGCCTCCAAAGCTCCTAATAGTGGCAAAAAGAGGGTTCATTGGGCCTAAGGTGCTTCCTTTGTTTACCCAAGAATGGCTAACTAGGCCTAACAAACACCTCACAAGGAATCCCATGTGCATAGGTTCAAATCAAGCAACTAGGAGCCCGATTACCTGTTCCACATCATCACTAGGCTCGACCAACCGGTGACCGCCACATCAGACGCCACGTCATCAAAGTGCCACATCACCAGGTGCCACATCAGCAGATGTGATGACGTGTCATGTGACACGTCAGCAGAATTGATGACGTGACAGATACCACATCAGCATATGTGATGACGTGGCAGGTACCATGTCAGCACCACAAAAGACATCTACAGTGTCACGTCAGTAAGTGATGACGTGGCATGCGACGCATCAGGCAATGAGGGCTACGTCAGCAGAAAGATGACGTGGTAGCGCCACATCAGCGGATCAAATGCCACATCAGCGGGCAAGATGACGTGGTAATTGGTTAGCTGCAATCGATGACGTGGCGACGGCCCATGCGGCACTCGACGATTAAGTGGGAAGTCTCCGACACTGAGAAGTCGACGATAATCGACGACATTGGTCATTTGATTCGGTGTTGCGCGATGTAGGTTGGTCCCGTAGTCCCCGGATATTTGCGCCCTTGTCGTGTTTCCCTAAGGATATTTCCGCCCCGTTTGCTTACACCCATTTCTCTTACACCTTTGGTTATCCACACCCCATTATAATTCCTTAACCATAATGGAAGTTTCTGGAATATTCTGGGAACCATGCAGGGGAAGCCAGGGCATGCAACCATGCAGGCATGCAGGTGTATTATTGCAGGGAGACATGCATGGACTGTTATTGCAGAGAGGCATGCAGGGGCCAGTTATGGCAATTGATATCTACCATAAAATCAAAGAAATAAAACGGAAATTGGTCACATACAAATAGAGAGTTTGACAACTAAAAAAGGTAAGCAATCTTCTATACCAAAAACTCCTGTGAAAAATCCAATATACTAACTTTAGCATCGGAAGGTTTGATGCAGGTACACACCCCCCACCCCCCACCCCCCCCAACCCCCCCCACCCTTTCTCCACAATTCAATTGAAGATCAAGGTCACGAATCGATTATGCGGAATCATCATACAAATTTCTGTGTTTGGGGTATAAGTAATTTTACCTTACAAACAATATGGATAAACTATATCAAAATAGTAGATTATTAAGTATTAGACTATGAAATTTAGGATGGAGAACTTAGACATACTTGTCTGTTAGAATCAAATTAACCATAGTGAGCTTAGAGACAATCATATTATGAAATAGAGATTAGTCTTTTGAACTTAGAGCTACAAATTGTAGATTCTTAGTTGTAGAAAACCATATAGGTTTGTGTTTCATTTCTTGTTACCGTGAACTCATTTAAAATGAGTCGAGTTTTCGCGTGGTTGAAAGTATGAGCAGTACTTGCATTTAGTTGAGAGATAGTATTTCTCTATAAGGTGGGGAGTTTTGAAGACTAGAAGGATGGTCCTATTTTCGAGGACGAAAATGATATAAGGTGGGGAGAATGTAACGAGCCTCAAGCTCGTCAACTTTGTTAGACCAGTCCTGAGACGACTAAGCCATTGTTGACCCGATTAATTAGAGACAAACGTTAATTAATAGAAATTAATCTAACAAAGATTTAGATACGAAACTAGTATCACTAGATAGATCTCGAAAAGTTTCGGAATAGATTACTCGAACATGTCATTCAGACACCGTATGAAGAAGATATCACTGGATTATTATGAAGGGAAATAATCATTTTACATCTAAACCGCCTGGATGCCCTTATCCTTCTTCTGGGTGCCTTTATCATTAACCTTGGCCTTATCAATTCCAAAACATGTCGAGAGAGCTCATTTTCTCTTATTCTTTTCTTTTTTCTTTCTTCTTCTCTGTTCCTCTCAGTTCTCTCTTTCTCTCTGTCGATCTCAATTCGAAGAATTGAGTTTGTTTTTCGTGTGAGAAATCCATAAGAAGTTGATTGGTACGTTGAATCGGAGGTGAAGATGTGGTTACGCGGTTGAATTGGATCGGAGGAGAAGAACTGGTTGTTACTGTAAATTGAAGTTAGGGTTTGTAGATTTGTTTATTGGTTTGAAGACTTAAAAGATGAAGGAAAGAGCTACGGGTAGATGAAGAAGCATGGGTTGAGGTTAAATTGAAGTTCTGAAGTTGTTTTTGTGATAAATCACAGAACAAGGTAAATTAGGGTTTTCTTAATTTGAAGATTTAATTTGGGGTTTCGGTTTTGAATGATTTCGTTATGAAATTGAGTTTGGTTTGGTATTATGTTTCATGGGTTTGTTTTTGATTAAGGTAGAGATGATTTCATAGAGTTTAATTTTGGTTTCATAGAGAATTAGGTCTTTACCCTGTTTTTCCCCAAATTAGTTAGTTAGGGTTTCAACTTTAAATAAGATGATGGTGTTGTTGCTAGTAACGAGATGGAGTTGGGTCTGTGAATGGGGAGAAGATGCAGTCACTAGTGATTGATTGCAGTTCAGAGCAAGAAGTAGAGGAAATGGTGATTTCTGAGAAGAACGGAGAATTCAGAGAATTGTTGGTGATGTAATTCAGGATTTGCAGGTGGAGTTAATTAGTCGATTGGTGCTGGTGGATATGGAAATGATATTATAGGTGGTTGTAGTTGTTGCAGTTTGAGCTAGAGAACATTTCTTTAAGTAGTTGCAGCTGTTGAAAATGGCGATAAGGATTGTTTTGTAGAATACAACTTAAGTGAGAAGAATTGAAGATAGTTGCTTGTTATTGTAATGGAGGTGGTTCAAGTTAAGGTTTTGTAGTGTTAGGCAGTTGAGTTGTTTTGGATTAAATGAATTGAAGTTTTCGGTGATCAATATGCAGAATTGTAATTGATGGTGGAGCTTTAACTAGTGGTTTGGGAAGATCAATTTCAGTGACAGGAATGGTTACATGGAGCTATATTGGGTTTCTAATGAACTAAGCAAGAGAATAGTATTGGTGTTACAATTCTAGATGAGTCTGATAATGGAATGATATCCCAAGCAAACTGTGGTGGTGCTAGTTGTATTGGTTAGGAGGTGCTGATGCATTTGATTATAGTAGTTGCAGATTGGTGTAGTTGATTGTTTGAAGTGTTGATAGAGTTAATGGAGATGAAGAGTAATGACAGGTGCAAATCTTTGGAAGACGGTTGAGTATGAGAATGGTGGTAGAGAAGTTGAAGTTACAGGGGATGTGTATGAACTAAGTTGTGCTATGCAGAGTTGTTTGGATTGATTTGTACATGGAGTTAGGTTATGATTTAGCTAAAGTAGTGGCTGGTGGTGTTGGTTGAGATGAACCTTGTTGTGCTTGGGTAGAAGTTTAAATTGAATATGAAGAGGTTATGTCTTAGAAGCAGATTGTAATGGTTGGAGTTTGGTTCAAGCTTTGAGAAAATATGTTGGTAGAGATTATGTGTTGCCTTTGTGTTTTTGATTATTCAATGTGTCATGTGTTTATGTTATAGTGCCTTGGCCTTTGTCTTGTGTTCCATGCCGTAACCTTGACTTAGCCCGACTCGGACATCGGCGAGTCGACTCACTGAATCCCAGTCTAATTGACTGAGTTGTTTCTTTTTGGATCGGTTTGACTCAAAGAGTTGACCATTTTGACTTGACCTTGACCTGGACTTATACGTTGACTGTTAGTTGACCCTTGGACTGTTAAAGACCATTAGTTGACTCTGTTGAACTGGACATTGTGTAATGGGCCGGACTAGTGGGCCGTGCCGGTTTAAACTCATGGGCTTGGGCTTAGGGCCAGAAACCTTATTTTGTATCTTTGGACCACTTATGGTCCAAATTGACTCTTAGTTCCTTATACAAAGTTGTAGATATTGATAAGACATATCTGATGGACTACAGAACCAACCTATTTGAATTACTAAACTTTAGATGTGCTAAAGATAAATATTGAAGAAGTGTAGACACAATAAATGGGCTTAGAACCATTAGATAATTCACTTAATCTATAACTAGAGAGTTGTATGAAAATGTGTTATGAGCCTTGTATGAGCCTTTTGGCTAATCTTTAGAGTGCTCGTGTAATTAACAGTTAATCTTTATTAACAACGATCGATTCAAAAGGACGAACTAGTGGAGTATGGATCTCGAGGTAGGCAAGGCTTGTCATCAAAAGAGGTGGGAATTGATAACGAACTCTTTTGTATTCATTATTGTTTTATAAATATATTTATATTGCGAAAGGCATGCATATCTTTGTTAGTATATGATATGTGTATGCATGTATTATTTGTGTGTAATACAAACTAGTTTTCTTTTACATTTTGGGATGGGTTTGGATCTTTAGAAACAACTAATATATGTGCTTTGGGAGTATTTACTTATATTTCAAAATGTGATTCTTTCCATTGACTGTAAAGCAGTTACAAACTTTATTTATTGTTAGCATGTAAGGAAACCTTTTCCTTTTGATTGATGTGGGATGTGTGCCCCCAAATGTTATACCTATTTTATGCAAATCTAGATAGACCTCGTTGGGTTGAATATTATATAGGTATGGTTTTAATTTGGCCATTATATTTTCCCTATTTCTGTACGGAGGCAACGCATGTCTCATACGTGAATGTTTACTGTTTATTTTAAATTACTTTCAAAACCTATTATATTATGTTTTGGTGTTTAGAGAGAATGATGTTGAGAATCTTATATAAGATTGTTGGATTTACGCAGGGATGGTAAAGGGGGATGTCCACTGTGTAAGCACTTCGATCGGATTTGTTGTTACCATTAAATCTCTTTAGATACTTGCTATGTAGAATGTGCGTATAATAAGGTACTGGTAAGGTACAAATCTTATATGACTATGGGGTCGTCAAACCTCAGGGCACTTTAATGATCATTGAAGAATCCGCAAGAGTCACGCCTTACTACTCCGAAGGACTGATCGCTTAGCTATTATTTCGTTGTGAATTTGTGCCGCAAGATTGGTTGGTAGAACTTTATATTTCAGTACAACTTATTATTTTAATATGCTTTATCTATTTTTCCATGTTTTATCGGTTTTCAGTAAAACATGCATTGTCTTTAAATCATTCTATTGATTACTTGAAATTTAGTTATTATTTCTACTGGGCACCCCTTTTAGGGATGATGTGCTCACCCATTCCCATTTTCAGTTTTCAGAGACAGATCAAGATGTGCACGTGGCGTCGAAGGCTTCGAGGAGTTGGTTTCGTTAGTTGGTTAGCCTCCGCTATGTTTATTTTTGTTATACATTCTATTTTTAAACCAACTCACTATTAAATATGTATCACTTGAGATGAGTTCTTGTATTTATTTCAGAGAGGGTTTAGATTCGGGTTAATCTTTGTTTAGAACTTCTTTCTTAATGTTTAAATTGATGTTTTAAATCGTTAGTGCCTCATTTTATGGTTAATCTCTTGGATTAGTCAGTGCTAGCTTAGGGGCGCTACAATTCACTAACACATCAAGGTTGGTGGTAGAGATGCATTGATGTATTAAATTGCACCACTGAGTGTTGAATCCCATTTGGGTCATGAATTTGATGAGGAATTCCCAATTGACCCTATCAAATGCTTTGGCCATATCAATCTTGATGCTCATAGTACCATTGGATCCTTTTTTCCCCTTTCTGGTGTTCATATGGTAGATGAGTTCATGAGTTATAACAATATTATCAGAGATTTGTCTGCCATGTATGAAGGCAGATTGAAATGTAGAGATAAGCTTATGGAGAAGGTGTTTGAGTCTTTGGGCAAGGAGCTTGGAAATGATTTTGTAAGTAGTATTGCATAGGGATATAGGTTTGAATTGAGAAGGGGTAATGGGGTTTTCAGTTTTGGGAATGAGAGAAATGAAAGTTGAGTTCATTCTTTAAGAAGAAATCCAGAGTTGAAAATTTTTTGGACCATATTGATGATATCCTCTCCAACTATCTCCTAGTTAGCTTGAAAGAAATTTGGTGGGAAGCCATTAGGTCCTGGAGCTTTGTCCCCTGCCATGGTAAAGAGTATAGCTTTGATTTACACAACATCAGGTAACTTAAGAAGGTTGATGTTTTCATTATTGATGATGGTAGTAGGGATGAGGTTAATGATAGATTGATTAATGGAGATTGGTTCATTTGTGGCGTGTTGGCAAAATGATTGGTGAAGCAGAGGGCAATCTCTTTACTATTGTGGACCCAGGTACCATCATCTTTTTGGATTGAGACAATTTTTTTTCTTATGTATCTTTTTTTTTGCTGAGATATGAAAGAAACTGGTATTTTTATCCCCAAGCTTGATGAGCTGATCTCTACTTTTGGTCTTCCAAAAACATTCTTGCACATTCTGCCAGTGTTCAACCATCTTTTTTTCCTCCCTGATTTCATGACCTTTATATATAGTGAACTGATTTTTTGTGATCCAATCCAAGTGTTGTATATTTTCCTCTAGATTAGTCTTGATGTTACCATAAACTTCCTTATTCCATTTCTTAAGTTTGATTTTAATGTCCCTTAACTTTCTAGCAATCTTCATACAAAGTGAGCCTTTATTTTTTGTCCTCCAACATTTAGATATGTGTATTTACAATCTTTGTGATCAATCCAAGGACCAAATAATTTAATCGAATATGGCCATGCTTCCAATTGGGAATGGTATTAAGAAAGATGGGGTTATGATCAGAACCAATAGCTGGTAAGTTGGAGATGGTAGAATTTGGGTGAGTTTCAAGCCATTCTTCATTAGCTAATCCTCTGTCTAACCTCTGTTCAGTAAGCTGAGGACCCACTCTTCTATTAGTCCAAGTGAATGGACATTCAGTATATCCCAAGTCAGTGAGATTAGCTTCTTCCAGTTTTTCCAAAAAGATGTAAGCTTCATAAGAATTTATACATGTTGACTAGACTTTTCATGATCACGCAACAAAAAATTTAGATCACCCATTATCAACCAAGGAAGGGAGTTGTTCTTATCAGTATTTTCAATCATTTTCCAAGAGTGAAGTTTATCTAGAGTAGTGTAGGGGCTGCCATAATAACATGTTAAAAGCCAAGGGGTTCCTATGCTATGAGTAACAATGGCACTAATATAGTTATTAGAGAAGTCTTTTATAGTGACATTTAAATTAGTTTTCCAAGCTAGAGTAAGGCCTCCAGCAGTTTTAGCTTTTCCTCTAGGTTTTATAAACCAGAAATTAGTGACTCCTTTGCTTCTAAGGATAGCTTTTAGGTTCTTAGATTGTTGTTTAGTTTCAGATAAAAAGAAAATATCAGGATTATATTTATTTAGCATATTATTCAGGTGTCTACTAGTATTATGTTTTCATATGCCTTGACAGTTCCAAGTTATGATAAAGAAGAATTGCTTTTAAATATGAGACATTAGGATAAGAGAAAATTATGATGAAGTAGCCTAAGCAATGATTTTTTTGGAGCATGGTTATTTTGATAATAAAATACTTAGCATGAGAATGATATCTAGAATGAGCATTATGTAGATAGTATTATGCTTAATAAGGGTAGAGTGTTGGGTAGAGATTTGTACCTTGGGTGTTTGGAATGGATTGGTTCCCTCAACGTTGCCAGTATTCAAGTCATTCTGCTGATCTTCCGCCACATTCATGATGTCAGTGTTTCTTTTCTTGGTAGGTTGAGTTTGGTCCCAATGATGGAGGAGATTTTCAGTTGAGGGAATATAGAGTTTTCTTTTTGGATCCATCAACAGGGGATGACACTCAGTATCAACAGCATTTAGTTTGAATTCCTTCTTCATCCTATTCCATAGAATATTTTTCTGATTGTTGAAATCTTCATTTATTTGGCTTTGTATTTCAGTTAAAGAAATGGTGGATTCAAAGGGCTTGTTTGTGTTGATAAGGTTGTTGCTTGTAAAGGTTTTGGGGAAATATTTTCAGGATTAATATCATTTTCCTGCCCATTTTCAGTATTATGTTGGTGCTTCCTAGCAGCAGCTTTGATGTTGATCCCTCTTTTCTTCAGCAATTTGTCCTTGATCCTGTTTTCAATGATTTTCCTGTGTTTTTTTTTGGCCGACTATGACTTCACTGTTAGTTGTTGGGATTTATTCACTAATGGGTTGATGCAAACCAGCTTTGAATATGATATAGTCCTCGGGACCATCCAATTCTTCTGAACTATTCTTGAGAAGGATTTGTCTCTGAGCAAGCCCCATTTTGATTGCAAACTCCTTAGCAGCATCTTTGTCTGAATAATATCTTCTCTTGATAATGGTTTGAGGCTAATGGTTGCTGAGTTGTTATGGGTGTTGGAATTTGAGGGGTAAGAGTTGTTGAGGTTAGAGGGATGAGTATTGTAAGAGATATTTGGAGAGTTTTCTTCTTCTTTTTCCTCACATAAAGGGCCAGGATGATCAAGAATTATGCAGACTTTGCAGAAAGTAATGCCATGTAGTGCATAAGCCATTTCAATCCAGTGAGATATGGTTGAGTTTTATAAGCATCAATACCAAATTTCAGAGTTCTAGTGATATCAATAGTTAAAGGAACTTCCAAGTTTTTTTCATCTTCATCTCTTCCATAGGATTTTTTAGCTTCTTGAAATATTCCAGCTGGTTTGAGGATATTTTGCATATCAGGAATAATGTGCATGGGAACTCTTTTAACCAAAACCCAAATCCTAACCTTGTAGAAGTTCGCTTCATCAATGAAATCAGGTCCAGCAGGAGGAACTTCAGTTAAAACTATGAGTTTGTCGAAAATTCCTGTGGTGCCTCCTCTTCTAAAAACCTTGTAATCTTCTATTCAGCCAAGTCTGATAGAATAGTAGTTCCTTCTCTTTTTCCAAAGATTTACTTCTGCATTTCTCTTAAGCTCCCAGTTTGAGTTTATGAACTTGGTGATGGTCCTGGTTTCATGAGAGATTTTGCTACAATATCTGCCAATAAAGACCCATTTCCAGCCTTCTTTATTTTTAGGTAGAGTGTTCTCAGAATTGATGAATACTTTGGGAAATAGGTTTTCAGGAATATTTAAGGAAGAGTTCATTTGCTCAACTAGATTTTCAACTGGATCTGTTGGTTTCGTTCCTGAGGTTGAGGCCATGAAAATTTTTGTTTGGATAGCTTTTCTGATGATGTTGGTGGTGATGGTGAGGGTATATGAAATGAGATTACTATGATTAGTATTGGGACAAAGCACTTTAATTTGAATTTTGAAGTGTAAAAAATTTGTATAATGTGGGTACTGTTTGTTGTTACTCTGCAGGTGATAAGGACATTGTCAATAGTCCAAATGCCAACTGAAAGGAAGTACCCATGTGTTGTATATTTGATTCATGTGCCTGTGTTGCTTGGCTTTACTTGACCCATTTGATCTTTGTTGACTACCGGCAAACCTTGTGAGGTTGATCTGTCAATACACCAAATACCATCAGAAAATATATATGCGCATGATAATTGTTGGTTAGCCCGTGATTTCTATTTAAGGTAAAGGAATCTATGTTGTTGGAATTTTTGAAGAAAGTGACATGGATATGATTTTTATAAAGAATTTGTGTACAACTGATGCTAGTAGATCTGTTTTGTTCATGCATTAGCAGATTAAAGTCCTTGTTTTTGGAGATACTAGTTAGATTATGAGAAATAGATAGATAGATACTGAGCCTTTGGTTGTGATGTTGTTTGTCAACTTTGTGAGTGAGATTTTGCTTAACCAAAGAAGAGTTAAATTGCCATTCAGCACTATCTTTTGAGCCAGTCAGATATGTGATCATCTGAGTTGTGAGCGTTTGATTGATATGTGTTTTGATACCAGCAGTTATAAGCACCGAACTCTTATTTTCGCTAGGTGTAATTTTAGCCCACCTCCACTCTCCATCTGTCAATAGAAGATTAATTAGTGATACAAAATAGAAGTTAAGAATCTTAGGATGTATGTAATTATGGTATATTTACGGGAAATTTGAAACGACGGAGTAGGGGAAGAGTGTTTTGGTGATGAAAGGATTTTCTCTTTGGGAATCGTCGCCAATAAATGATGAGAAGATCCAACACCGGTTGATGAAAGCCTTTATAACCTCCTCTTCTAGTGTTAGAAACTGTTCTAACTTCTTATTATTTTTCTTTCTCATTCCTTTTTCATTCCTAGAAAAATCAATCCATTTAATATGTCGGATGCTGAGAGAAATGTGGATCGAAAAGGTAAACGAAAGATGGTTGAGGTTGATATAGAGCCAAGAATTCACTGGTATCCCCGTGAATATGCCATCGATCGATTGCCCTATGGAATAGCTTTTCCCAAGGTTGCGAGTTTCCTGGATTTGAAGAAGATTTCTCTTGGTATTTGGATAATCTGCAACATAACGTGAATGTGAAAGTCGAGGAGTGTCTGCAACAAGATGGTCCACCAGGAGTTGTGCATGAGTTGCTGGTAGATTCTCCAGTTGATCTCCTTCGACAATACTTCAATCAACCAAAGCCTTCTCCCATCAATCAGGATACTGGCAACCCTTTTGCAACTGTAGAAGCTACTATTGGATGTGGTGATAAAAGGTATGTTACTGGAATTCCCATTTCAGCTGATTATCCTCAAATGGGTATGAAAAAGGATTGGGTTTTGTATGCATTTCACCCTAAGTATGGACCATTCGAGGTGCATGAGGGAGTTCTTTATTCTTGGTGATTCTTGGTATCTGGATTGAGTAGAGTTGGGTTTCGATCTGTAACAGTCTGCTGAGGAGAGATTTGTGGTTCGCCAACTGGCTAGTCAACCTTGACGATATGTGATCGTTGTCGTATGCGTCAAAAATAAATTACTTTCTCACTACTAAAAATATATAATATAGCAAGAGCAAGAAAGGATCGTTCCCACAGAGAGGACTAGGTTATCAAATTATTTTTGGTTTCCTATAAATAACAAGAGGAGATTTTTTTTCTGATTTTTAATAAACTAGACATATATAAAAGCAAAGAAACAAATAAAACAAATCAAATTAAGTATGCGAAAGTATTGGTTAAGGATTTCGTTTTCATTCACTAACATTCTCTTGTCATAATAACTAGAATTGATATTTAATCTCTCATTATCAAAGGCCCTAGGATACCTTGATCGCAAGAATATCCCGCTAATTTCCTCTTATCATCAACAGACACATTAAAAGATGCGAATATGAATTCTACCTAAGAGAACAACCTAACGTGTAAAAGCACTAATCAAGTTTAATTCCCTAGATGCACTAAATTCTATGAAATCAGGACAATCAAAGCAATCGAACGTGTAAAACACTAATCCGATTTAACAAAGGTCAAGGTTCACATATGGTTACTAGGATATATCACTACAAGCAATAACCATATTTGTGCTACTTGTATTCAAGATGCATCACTTTTACGTATGAAACACCCTAAACTAGCATTAGATGTGAATACGAGTTCAATCAATTGGCCACTCAACTAAACAAGCAATCAAATCATACATGGCGATATATATAGTGAATCAAGATCGATAATTATGAGACAAAACTAATTTATTAATAAAAGAAGCATGCTTTGTGAAATAAAATTAATCCATAACCAATAATAAGATTAACTACTCATATTAATGGAGTTCATAACAATAAGGAAGAGAAAACATATCATGTTTTTAAACCCTAGAACAAAAGTAGAAGATAATATCCCGGAGAGATAGGAGAGGTCTTGCTTTTATATCTTTCTCTTGTTCCTCCAAGTTCCAAGTTTAGGTCAAGACCAAATAATCTCCCCGAAACCATTTGCTGTATAGCCCATCGATGTTAACCCATTAACTCGGCCCATAACTTATCAGGTTAACTTGTCAGTTCTGTGAAACTGACAAGCTAATTCATCCTTTTTGCCTACACCAGCGAACGGCACAATTCACTCTCCTTCCCTGCAACATTTCACTTCACAAGCAAACCACATTCCCTTTAATCCATCTGCATCCATGATTCATAAGCAAACAGTTTCCTTCTTTGCTCATAGTACTCAAACTATTCTCCCAACTGCAACACCAACTCTAAGTATCAGCACCGCTCTTTGTCTCGGCATCATCACGGCTCCAATATCAATGTACAGCTCTGTCTCAAGCCATTCAAAGCATAACACAAACCCATCATTCCAATGCTCTTTCTCCGTAGTAACAACACGTTTCTTTCGGCTTTGTAATCTCCGGTCATAACTCAAGTCATTCCTTCCATCCATTGGTTGTAGCTCCAATTTTGTAGCTCACCAACACTTCAACCAACAACATTTGTAGCTCGGCCAAATCCCAAGCAAACCAATGCAGAGCCACACATACAAAGACACCACTCTATAGCAGTCCACAATCTTTTGTTTCCAACTGCAGCCTGCAACTCCGACTCCAGATCCACCGCACCATTTTCTTTCTCTCCGCGCATATTGGTAACACCACCAGTTTGAACTTCGCCGCAATCGAAGCAACAAACCTTGGCTTCCTCCATGAACATCATTCTTAACAACTCGGACATTGCAATTAGTTTTACCACTTAACACTTCCATTTTAACTACCTGCAACACTAATGCACATAGCCTTTGTCCTTAAACACACTTGAATCTATTACAAGTCATAGCTGGCTAGCCACAATTGCAACACCAACCACTTCCCCGCATATATTCTCCACCGAAACTCAACCATCACACATATTGAACCGCAACCCTCCTAAGCATTCATCTAAGTATCAAGAGACTCAACCACACCCTGGTCCACAAAGCCATATACCACCCGCACTCACTTCACAAGCTGCCATATACTCATTTCCTCCACTGATGCAACTTGAATCCCATGTTCACCTGCAACAATAGCTTGGCAAACAACTCGAACAACTTTCTTTGTAGACCTCATCTCCAGAACTTCTACCAAATTGCTGTACAAATCACCATCTCAGATTTATTAGCAGGCTTATCTTCAGCTCATCCCTGCACCATTTTAGTCTATATTGCATCTTCACATGTAGCTGCATTTTCTCCGGTGCCACTGCTTCATTTCGGCTCCAAGAACTTCCTCTTCTCTTCTATCTATAATTTCTTTACAGGACTTCAATTTCTCCATCTGGTTCTCAATTTCAGACATTAAACCACATCAATTCCATGTTCTAGCCAAATCCCAATGATGAGAAACACAAAATCAGTTCAACACATCCCATAGCAGCAACGCCATCTCTCGCAATTGTAATCTCGCTTCAAATTTTTCCATCCACAAAGACATGCTCTTCTTAAACTGCTATCATCATACTCGAACCCATATTCTCACTGTATACCGTCCATTCATCACTCTAAACCTGCGACAGCAATTTACTATCTTCCTTGTTTTCCTTCCTTAAACAAAACTTCCATTAATCATCGTTAGACTCAATTCAGAGAACAACCCATGCTGTCAATTCTTCCCATCTTCAATGTTTCTTCAATCTCCATTCACCGGAACCCGTTAAACCAATATCTCCTCAATTCTCGATTCAAAACCCTTATTTCTCTGTGTTGAAATCACACCAATTCTGCAAACCCCTTATTATGTAATCTTGTCTTCACCATCTCTCTAAATTTCTCTCTTGATTTTACCATCAACAGACCCATCTCTTCTGCTTGCCGCCAGCCACCGTCCTGATTATTGTAACAAAGAAAAGAGAAAGAACTGGTTCACTCGACCTAGCTTGTGGGTTAAAGAGGATAAATGGATTAAGATGCCCCACTCAATGGTTAAGGGCTAACCAACTCATCATGACTTGTCGGTTTCAGAGAACCGACTCCCTAATTCTCTGTTCAACTGTCAGTTCTGGAAGACTGACAGATTAATTTCCTACATAACTCCTCTTGCACCACCTAGCCTGCTCCAAACATCGCATGTGAATTGAGCTTTTCACTCCAAATGGCTAATTTCTCATTCTTTGGCATCAAATGACTCCATTGCACCTAATTAACTCAAAAGCAAACATAAGATACATAATTTACATGAAAACTCGCAAAGAAAGCATAAACAATAAATGCATAAACAATAAATAAATATCAAGGTGTTTATGACACCTATCAATATGACGAGCCAATGCGCTTTCCGGTGATGGATTCTTTTTGTCCTACTACTTGTAAGATTGGTCGTGCTATCTTTGCGGGGAAAGGGAGAACTAAAAGAACCGATCCCACCTTCCGATCCATACTATCCAGAGTTTTTCCATGAGATGAATGTACCTGAGACTCCAATAAGTGCACCTGTCAATTCCCCCAATGGTTCTGCAGCTGGTGAAGATAATTCTGAGGGTGTGCATCATTCCCCAGTTCCTAAGAGGCATAATGTTGATCCAGTGATGCATATGACTCGCAGTCGGACTCGGAGTGTCAGTTAGGGAACCCGGAGCAAGACTCGTCTCAATCTGCAGTAAGAGAATCAGCCATCCTTCTTGCTTTGCTTCAATTTTATATTTACTATGGGTGTTACTGATGGGTTTGGGTTGGGGTTGAATGATGCAACTAGTTCTACTTTTCCTAGTCTTTAGTGTAGTTGGTTTGGTTATATGTTTAGTGTTTGAACAATTTGGTTTACTTTCTGGTTTATATCTTGTATAAGGATAATTGTGGTTCTTGATTTTGATTATCTTGGTATTGGATTTTTTTGGGTGTTTTTAAAATTTGGGTTTATGATTATATTGTTTGAACTCATGGTGTATTCTCTCATAATACTGTAAGATAGCTTTCCATGAGATTTGAATAATCCAGAGGCTTGTGGTAGTAATTGTGAGACTTGTGGTAGAAATTGTGGGATTGGTATAGTTTATATTGATGAAGGATTGTGACCCAAGCAGAATTTGGGTTTTGATATTATAGGTGTTAATCCAGTGAATGTATGAGATGTATGCTTTAGGATTATCACCATAAATGGAGAAATCGTGATTAGAATCAAAGAATAGCCTTTGAAGAGTAAATACTTCTGGTTCATAGTACTAGAGTTTTGAGAATTATTTAATAGCCTAGCAATGATTGTGATTTTATAGATGCCTGCAATATTTGTGGTGCCATTGATGCTTGAGATGCCTATGATATCTGTGGTATATGTGATAATTGATATGCCAGAGATGTCTGTGGTGCCATTGATGCCTCGAGATG